>JABFQM010001195.1:0-23600 GCA_022816865.1 Zelostemma sp. ZL-2020
GCGACATTATTGTTGTTGTCTGTTCGGGTAAAAGGCAGTGAAAGTATGGGTTAATCATTCGGTTGTTTCTGAAATGATATGAAAAAACAGCGCCGCAAGCAGCAGATTAAATTTCGCAAAGGGAAATCGTTGATGTATTCCACCGTTTTGTTGCGATTAAATCTCGATTTTACAATTCCTCGCTTTGAGGAATTGCTTCAAGTTGAACTTCACAAAATCCCGGTCTCTTTTCATCGCACAAAATGAAAGCAAAAACAACAAACAGCTCGGCATAATGGGTCAACAAGTACGACGTTTCCAATTATGACAAGCAAAGGAACAAAAGAATTAGTCGCCATTTAACGAATGTCGTCATTTCAGATTCATTGTTACATTTGCGACAAAGACTTGTTTTAAAATTTATTGCATCCATTCGAAATTTTCATGAATAATCTCAGATTACAAAAGACGGAAACCAAAGAAGAAACTCGTCATTTTTAGCTGTCGCGCAGAAAGGGAAAAAGTTCTTTGTTGGAAACATAAGTTCAGCAAAAGAGACAATACCAAACTTTACTTTTGCTCATTACAAGCGACCCAATAATGATTAATTAAGAAAAACAAAAGTTTCGACTTCCTGGAACTACCTTTGCAAACTGAAATTATTTCATCCCTTGCGACAATGTTTCGCAACCGCTGCCACGAAAATAAGCTGGAAGGAAATGAGAAAAAGAAGTGGTAAAAGAGTAACGTGTCAATATGATTTATTTTTATTTAAAAGACCTTCAAAGGCATGTTTAAGGTTCTTAGGATTCTGCGGTATCGTCGGGAGATCGTCATTAATATTACGGACTAGGAAGGTCTCTTACGCAGCGATGAACACGTTACCAATCGAGCCACATTAATTACCTTCCAATTACAACGGTTTCATCAACCCTTATCTACACTTGAAAACAATCTTCTCTCGCTGAGTACATGGATGACTGTCGAGTTAATCCGCAAGAACGGCTTCATCGAGAACTAAATGCTACAAAAATCTCAAATACACGCTCGTCCTGTTACAATTGGAAGCTAATTGGCCAATCAATTACAACTGCAACATCGCTGCTCTTACACGAATACCCTGGAAGGCTAATTTCGAGGACAGAGCTCTCAGCCGCGAACAATCGAATGTCTTTCCGTACTTTCATTCCGCACCGCGCAGCACCAATTCATGCAATTTTAACGACCTGGCTACGGACACCTTTTTTCCGAGGGACCCTCTACTCGATTCCCGGGCACGTAAAACCCAGTTACACACCAACAATCAAATATACGATACATATATATTAATTTTCTTGGATTCTCGCATGCACCAATTTACATAATTCCTCGTTTCGAATGTTATTGCGATCTGACAAATTGTCGAAAGGATCCGGCGATTAACGCAGAGGCTTGGGGAAAACAAAACGACATATTCGTCAAGGAATACAAAAAATGTAGCTCGTCCCGAAAGTGCCGTTTCGTACCGAAACAGCACCAAAACTGCACCCAACTAATTGTAAAATGTCCTGAGGCGATAAATTAGCGACCTCCCGAGGAAACGAAAGAACGCTATACACGACGATCTTAAGTTTAACCTTAAAGATATTAATAATAGTAACAACAATCATAATCATAGTCGTAATACTTAAAATCATATGTAGCAGTAAAATTATCATTTATTTTGTATCGAGTAGTGAATAATGACGGTTTTGACGACAACAGCGAATGAGGATTGATAACGCGGGCAAGACGATCGGCCGAATCGAGGAATTCGGCCACTCATTGACTTTCCGACTTCTGCGACCGTTGATTTCAAGCTTTGGGGGGTTTGTTTTTGGTAGGAGCGACGGTAAAAATAATCTAAATACAAGTAATCTGCTGTTGCGTATCGGTTGATGGGCGCGATCGTCCGCCCGCGTGCGTTCCCGATAACATTTTTCGCGTCGAGGATGAATCGCTTCCGACCGCCGATCGATCGGTGCCAGACGGAACGGCGTTGAAAAAAGCGCGTGGAATCCCTGATAAAGAAGGTGACTTTTCTCCATTCCGGCTTCGAAGGTGCTCTTTACATTTCTCCATCGATCTTTATTATTCTTTTTGTTTCGTTTGGATCCTTTCTTGCGTCGCTGCTCTCGCAGTCAAGCCTTATTTCCTCTGCCTGACGTCCGAGTCTTTGTTCTGCGGTTTTCTAACGTTGCAACAAAAAAACAAAAATCAGTCGACGTCGGTTCATCAAACTTTAAACATGAATTTGTGCGTGAGGTTTTTTTGTCGTACAAAGATGAAAGAACGAGCGATGATTTTGGAGAAGATTAACAGTTATACAAGTTTTTCCGTGCGAATAGAAACTGGCTTTTCGAAGTGGAATTCGGTAGACTAAAGTTCACTTTCCGTATCGAATTTCTCGTCGTTCGTTTTTCAAAATACATTATGTTACGACGTTGCAAAGACCCGATAGCGAGGAATGTTGCAAAAGCAATCTATCTTTCGATTCGCGCGGAGTGCCCGCGAACTGCATAGTTTTGTTACAACATTTGTTAAAAGTTTATGAAACTCGCCTTTCTGATGCACGAAACTACTTTTTGCAACATCATTACACAACTCAGTGTCAAAAAACCCATTACCGCAAAGAAAAATTCCATCTTTCAAACTTCATTTAATGTCCTTCGCCTTAAAAATGTGAACACTCGACATTTTTCCGGAAGAAATGCACGAGTTTTGCATTTCCCGTGTTCGCGCGCGACAATAATGCGCCATTTTTCTCAATGACGCATTGTTTCATTTTAAAGCTGATCAAATCGATGACACAATGGGACGTGATGAATGGTGTTTGTAAAACGTGCCAAGTTAATTTCAACGGCAAGAGAAAGGGCACGAGTGCGGAATCAATCAAAGGATCTGGGAAGAGGTGCAGGACAGGATGAGGATACACGACGATCCGCAGTCGGCAAATAAAATTGGGAATTTTCTCTGTTCCACGTAGCTTTTCAATAATTCTAGCGATGTCACGGGCAGGCGAGCCCGCAATTTCAGAGGCGAAGCTTGTTCTCGCGATGAAACAAAATGTTCTGTCGCTTTCACGCGAGACGATAAGGGTTGAACTTGCAGTACATTCTGGATGTATATGAATTATTGCGCAGCGCTTGATTATACTATTGCTCTTGACAAATAAAATCCAAGGTAAATCAGTCGAACGACGAGTTTTTTTATCTCTTCCAGTATTTTCCGCGCTATCAGCTAATAATTAATTACTCGATTCAAGGCTGCCTTAGTAATCGACTGAAATCACAAATTCGCGAGCGTAAATTATTCAACGTCGCTTTTACGGCTCAGCAAGCTTACTAATGATACACTTTTATTATACACAATGCGATTTAATAATAAAATTATCAAATTCTACAAAGCAACGGCGAGTTCAAAAAAGTGGATGACAGTGCATTTTTGTCTTTGTTTTAAAAATGCTCAGTCGACAAAAATTGTTTGGCTTACGAAATGTTCGTCTCGAAACTTGATACATAATTTTGCAAGGATTTTCCGGATCCCGACGAAATATCATTTAAATCTCAGTTCAGAAGTAAAAAGTCGAGATAAATGAAATGTAAATAGCGCATTCGTGCAATTTAAATTTTCGTCAAACTACCCAATGATGTCGCTTTGAAAAACCTCGAAAACGGGTTCGAATTATGACACTGGTTCAAAAACTTTTGGGTGTAAAATAGAAAAAGCATTAAAAAGTTTTATGAATTCATAAAGCCTTTCGTTTGGCTTTAAACTAAAGTTTCTGAAAATGACGCAGTAAAAGGAAAATTAACGACATAGTGAAGACCACACATTATTCCAACCACACTTCATTGTGGTGGAGAGCCGCTTAAAGGCGCACCCAACGTTCCATGAAAAACATTTTTAGGAACAATCAAGTTTTTACGTTTTCAAAAAAAGTAACACGAATCACGAAATTCACCTTTGTTTAACCAACTCAGAATTATTCCATTCGTACAACATTCGTCCGTAAACTCGTCGCATTTAACTGTTAATTTTTGCTTTCAAGTCCATTTCATGCGAACCGCAGTCTAATCGTATCAACAATTAAACATTTTACATGCGATGAAACACTTTGAATTTGTTTAATTATCGCAATCATGCATAATTTCGCAGTGAAAGGAATAAACCATAACTCTGCTTAAAAGCAAACATAATTTCAGAAAGCCAAGGAAACTTGCATAAATATTTCATTTTACAATCCAACTTTATTGAAATCTTGATTGCATCGTCTGCAATCAAGAAAAACTCCATATTTTGCCAAGAAATGTGTACATTAATAGTAACCATTAAAAAAATTCACGATTGCGGATTTTCCGTTCGATTAATTTCGCCTTTAACAAGCGCGCAAACAAAGCTTCATTGGCATCGATTAAAACGACTGTATCAAGTACTACTCTCGGCTAAAGTCGGCTCTCTTGTCGGTTATTCATGAAAACGTAGTCTACCAAACTCTGGCAAGTTTCGGCTCTGTTCTCAACAGCTAATAAGCTTCTTGCGCGTTAATCATGGCTTCGGATCGTCGAAGATACTTAATGAGAGCGTGAGACAGGGAATCAAGTAACAGAACGAGGCAGTGATTTAGAGCAAAGAGAAATGCGAGATGTACTCACGTGTCTGGGCTCTGATCGGTGTCGGATTCCTCGAGTTCAGCTTTGTTGCGCTTCTTCTCGTAGATGAGAATGATGCAGCAGAGAATAATAACCTCTGCGCAAATGCCCAAGAAGGGCCAGAGGGCGGCGAGTTTGTCTTTGACCCTGAGCAAGGTTATGGTTTCGTCGGTGTGGTTCTCCGATAAGTCGTACCAGTTGTACGTCGCCGTACACGAAATATTTCCCTTATCGTTCATCTGGACTTCGGCAACGTTCAGTATTGCTCCGTGGATGTTTTTCGCTACGTCATTCAAAAGCACCACGCGACCATCGGTGCTGTTGTAGGTCTTGTTCCCGACAGTCCAGAGAATCTTGGCCCCGGGGTACAAAATACCGCTGCAGTTCAAGTGCAACTTTTCACCTTCGACGACGCTCGTCGATTCAGGCAGTTTGACTATGGGTTTGGCTGAACAAAAGTCGAACAAAATGGTGCTTTCAATTCATAGCGTCGATAGAAAACGAAAAAGTTTCTTCCGAGAATGTCAAATTGATTGGGTGGGATGAAAGATATTGGAATAAAAGTCGAATTGATTACTGTAAAATTGAAATTTGGCTTTCTGCTCGTGAAAGGGATGGGAAAAAACCACTCGGTGTGGTATCACCCGGAGAAACTGACGAAAATGGGATATAACCGGGAACAGTGCATTTACGAAATGCGAAAAAGAACACTGCATCGCCTGCAGCTGACGAGTTTCACACGTTTGTCAAGGCTTTTTCTCGGTTATACGGAAGGCTAGGCTTGTAAATTGATTATCCGAGCGAACCGATATTCCTCAATAATCGTAACAGTTCCCGAATGTACCGGCAAGTTGCAAACTTTGCTCGGCAAATAATAGTCTGCAGCGAATTGTGTCGTTTCGTTCGGAGTAGTGTTTGTTAACGTGCTTAAATAGTTGCCAAGTCAAATATTGAATTTTAATAGCTGACAAAAAGTTTTCGGGTACGATCCAAGTTTGCTTGCCTTTTCGATTCCCGCGGTTGTAAACTTGCGAATTCGAGCCAGTTTCCTTTTCCGAAATAAACACGCGAGTTTATCGCAAATATTTTGGAAACTTTACAAGTTCAAATTACACTTCAAAGTGGCACATTTTCTCGGGAAAAATAATCCGTTTGGTTTCTAATCGATACGTAGTTAAGCAACGCGATGATGCGGGTATTGCGAATTTCGCGTTCCACAGACGTGTCAATTTGTTCAACTGTAAAGAGCAATTTGATTCGATAACCGCATAATAACCGGATTGCAGAATTCACGGTTGACGCGTTTCTACATTTCACCTAGACTTCAAAGTCCAGTAAGAAATCAACCGAAATTGCAAAGTAATTAAAAACAATCATTTACATTCAATAAAAGTGGGAACGTATGAAATCGATTTTCCAGTGAAAAAAAACTCTGAAATATGGGAAAATAGCATTTCTCGCAAGAAATAAATCAAGAGTACAAAGTTTTACTCGACAAAGAAAAAAACGGCATCATCTTCAAGTAATATCCTCTTTGCCTAATACATTTTTCTGTCCACGCTCTTTACAAAAGAACAAAAGAAGCCGGATTTTTTCTGCAATCATCAAACGAGCAAATAGCGTAAAATCCATCAACTCATCGGGTTCAGAGGCTCAATTTCAGAGAGCAAAGTTGAAAAGTCGGTGAAATTATTGTACGCGCGCATTTTATTTCGTTCCTAGATTAAATGTACTTTTCTCGAGCTGGAAAGACTCTTGCAATAGTTTCATTTCATTCGGAGCAAAGAGGGTAGAAACTTTTGATTCCCCGAGTAGCAACAATACTTACGAACAATTCTGTAGATCTTCGTGTTGTTAGCTACTTTGCAGACATAATTCCCGAACACTTTGTCCTTCATTTTCAGGATTGTCAGCGTTCCATTTTGATCGTTGATGCTAATAAGATCGTCACTAGTGCCAAGCGTGGTTGTCACTTCGTTTCCATCCTTCATCCACTTAAAAGTATCAGTCGCCGACTTGTTTTCGCACTCTAACTCCATCTTCAAATCTTTCGCCGTTAACACTTTGATCGTAACACCTGGAACACCAAAACAAGAGTGATATTTACACCGTCGACAAAGAAATGCGAATCCACGAAAAAAGACGTTGAAAAGTTTGTATTCAAGTGTACAGCGTTGGTTAAAAGAGGTTCATAGGTCGCAATTTTATGAAAGTTTCCAAACCTTATATTTTAAAAAATGTGACGAGCAAACATCATTAAACGAGTAGCAACGCGGAATATTTCTCATAGCGCGTTAATCAGAGGTAACACATCAGTAAATTGCCAAAGCCCATGCAAACACTGGGGGTTTGTTCAAGCCCTTGTATCAAGTTTTCTTTTCTCTCGAGCATTCTCGCATTAATACGGAAAAATGTGATGAAACTGACGCCGAGCGGGATGCGTTTCGATGATTAACATAAATAAACGATGATACAATTTTAATAAACAAACAAAACGTGAGTTCCGTTTTTGTCAGGTGCGTTAAACGTCATTGTTAAACGCTGTGTAAGTATCATTCAATGCAAATTAGGGAGCACTCAAACGCTTAAGATCACATAAAAGACCATCGCCGTCAAAGCTGCGAACACACATCCTCTCCGGGGAACGCATGAAAATGCAAATATAAGCCCGCACAGCTCGCTGTTGCGGTATGATAAACCAGCTCCAAATTAGACGTTTCAGAGAAAAATGTTTCCGAAGCGACGACGAGAAAATTTCAACTCGATTTGCGGGTAAAGCTGCCCGGGAAAATTAAATGCATTAAATCAAACACTCGTGTCAAAGTGGCAGAAATTCATGCACGTTGCACAATTTAATCAAATGTTATTCGAGTCCCCGCAAATGCGGGCGTAGTGAAATGACGCATATAAATCGCCCGAATCGACAGTCGCGAGCATCAACGCTCGCGAAAATATTTTCTTTTGGGATATCGGTTACACTTTCTCGGATTATTTTGTATCCGCGTGCGTGTTTGCGCGCGCGCGCTCTCGCAAGGTTGATTTCGCGAGTGGCGTAAAGATATTACCATATATATTATTATTCTCTACGTAACGTTCAATGCAGATGCTTTTCCACACTTCCATTTTAGTTCCTACACTTTGCCTCGTCGAAAATATGAATGTAAATCCACAGCCCCGAGTTCGACTCTTTTTTTTTCGAGTTATTACCGAGTCGTCATCGTACGCAAAAAAAGGATCATATTCGTTTTCTATCAGCTTTCCAATTCTCACTTTACCACTTTTCCGCTGCTCGAATATTTTCTTGTTTCCCAGGGCTTTTCTATTTCGTATCTTCAACTTTCCCAAACTACGTCCGCCTCAAGGATCTACAGTTTCACGAGTGATGATCCCATTGAGCTTTTAGATAGTCATCCATCAACATTCACTACGTGATACCCCCATCAGATTAAAATTATACAAAAGTATATCGCTCTTTTCAATAATACATCTCCTTCCTTGAGAGCCGGAAATTGATTGATGTCCATTTAAACTTCGCTATCAATAACAAAGTTCGAGAGAAACGCGAAGAAATTTGCTGCTTTAAAAACTTCCAAGGCCGCGTTACGACATTTTAATAAAGTCCAGCTGCGAAGAAGATTCCTCAGTACACGGAGACGTTTTAATTGGTTTGAAATCGCTTGGTTTTTCCCCGATTTTGCACCTCCTTCCAGCTTTAAACTTTTCCTTTTCTCTCACAAATCAATTTTCTTTCTGTTAGTTCAGCTCTCATTATAACTTTCCACAAACTCTGCGTTCTTCATTCCTTGCCGCTTTTCCGCTTTTCCTCTCGGCGTTTATTCTCGTAATCATCGACACGTATATTTTTAAAAAATCTCCTTGTACCTCCTCTGGTCACTATTTCCCTTCATTTTTCATTATATCTCTTGGCGCATTCGAAGCATAAAACTGCGGCGAATTGCAATTTACACGGAATACCGTGAAAGCTTAAGGTACATTTCAAATAAGCTCGTCGCAGAACGTGGAGCACATTTCACTACCATCTAATTAATCAGGAGATTCTAAGAGATTAATCGATCGGGAAACATTCTCCAGAGTAAATTCGTTTCATTCAAATAATGCTCCAATCAATTTTGTCAACACTAACGGAATTACGAATAAACCGTTTCGCGAAGCGATTATGGAAATTAAAGAATTTTATATGGCAGAGGAAAATTACTAAAACATCGCAGTGACGTTTTCGATTAATCTAAAAGGTTTGAGAGCTCGTCGCACTGTACCGCAAACTTGAGAGTTTTATGAAAGCAACAACTTTGACGAATTGCTAATTCTTTTAAATTTCTCCGTTTCTCATTTTGATTGTGACAAAACATGTATTTTCAGATAATTTAAATGCTTGTATTTTATCGCCCGAAATTTATTGAATCCTACTTTTTAATCATTTATAACGAAGTTCGTATGTATTCCGTGCCTAATTTCCACTTGAAATTCTATTTCTCTTCCTCCGAGCAACTCGCAACATTTTTCAATTTCTTTTATTCCCGTACTTTTTATTGCCCGTTTTTCGGCTCGTTCTTTCCACCGCAACTTGTATTTATCTTTATTTGCTTCTCGTTTGGTGTTTTCATCATGGTTCTCTACACTGTAAAAATTCCGCTCCGAAATTAAAGCATTTATCGGTGTAATGTTGTTGCCACTGATAAATGCCCTGATTTTTAACTGCGTTAAAATAGAGGATTACAATTTATTGTGAATTGAAAATTATTCTGTAAAATTACAAACCATTGTGATTTTGTATTCCGCATTTTTGAGTCACGGTAAATTTGTCATTTCAGGGTTTGCTTATCCCAGTTTTTTTCAAGTACGTAAAAAACAACTTCAACTCGGCAAATGCAGCAATTCATTAGTTAATTAAATGCATTGCCTTGGCTACAAAAACTCTACCATTCATAACACGCCGTAAAACGTTTAAAATATGGAAAACTAATGTTTGTTCTATAAAAAGCACGATAAAAGCGAGTTTTCAAACACAAAATTCAATAAAAGCATCACGTGTCGAATTACGAGAAAATGAAAAAGTAGCTTTGCGATAAGCCCTTCACATTCTAAATATTTCAAAGAGGATTTCACGTATTTCGTAGTAGAAAAACCGCGAAAACAAGTATCGCCAGCAGCGATAATTTCGGTCTAAATTCCAAGTTACTAAGTTACTCATTTACCAAAGTAATTCAGAATTCACAATGAAAGTATAGCCAACGGCGACACTTGTTTTGCAGTAATCCCTTCATTTCCACTCGAAATAAGTGAAATCCACTCGAAAACATTCGGAGTGTACAACAAAATTTCCAACGATCCAATAACCCGCGAAAATAGAGATTTCAATCGAAATAAAAAGATTCCTCCTCATTTTAAATCCGAATAATAATAAAAATTTCACGGAAAATTCTTTCGTACTGTTTTTCTAGCTCAGTCAATCTTGATCCCTTTTTTATTCCATCTTATTCATCATTTTTCCGGAATGGACGTAATCTCCCGTCGAATAATGATCCATTTATCCGTGCATTCTGACTTGAACAACTTCCACCAGCGAGTCGACTTTGTGTGCTATGTGCTTGGCAATTTACATACTGCATTCTTAGGTAAACTCGGATAAGGTTTTACATTTTCTCCCGGCAGTTTAAAATGTAAGACAAGCTCATTCTCAGAACCATAGCTCACATCTCTCGGTGCACTTTCTTATCAAGAAAATTACACTATTGTCGACTCGCGCGGATAAACTACGTCTTCACTAATTCCGGCATCGATCGCTCTGTTTCGGTCCATTTAAAGAAAAGTAAAGAATGAATCAAGGCAAATTACCAAGACATTAATGTACCAATAAAACTGAAACTAGGACATTTCAAATTCAATCGTAAGTAAGGCAATGCCAACAATGAATTAAGGTTTTAACATGGAGGGAAAAAGTCGAATGGATTGGCGTACTTTAAGGAGCATTCGTAACCGTCGCTATGAATTAAAATTTTCAAATATAGCCGGCGAAGAAGTAACGAGGTCGCGCATTTCGAACCGCCCTATAAATCTTGGTAATCCATGTATTTTGAAAAGAATTATAGCGATAGTGCTTGAACGAAAGGGGATGATGTCGATATTCCAACTCTCCGATTCCGTGGAATGAAAAAGCGAGGACGAAAATTTCGCCAAGTTTATTAGGCCTGTTCAAATGCGAGAAGGGAACAATTTCTTACGGCGTATTCAAGTATTTGCGTATAAAGCCATAATTTATCCAACCGAGGCTTTCAACCGGAAAGTCTGATACATTTTCCCTTTTTTCATCAGCAAATTTATTCTTTTCCAAGAAAACACTTTGGTTAAAACATCATATCTTTCTCTCTCTTTTATAGTCGGTTCCCACGTGTTCGAAAGTCGATAATGTTTAGAAAAGAAACAATAAAGTCACAACAATTATGTGTACCACAAAACCACAAGTCAATAAAAAGTTACATACATTCAATTTTTGATAGACAGAAATGGATGAACGTGAAATGATCAAGCAGTGACAAAATTTCGATAGCAGGTGCGAAATGTAGAGTATTTTTTGAAGACAAGAGATGTCAAAATGCATCAGTGAATGAGTTTAGAGGATCAGTTTTTCGATACCGCAGAATTGGATGAATCGGATAAAATCACCATTTTTCAAATGACGAAACGCTCATTATTCAAGTTTTTGTACAGCGCGGATGGGTTTTAAAACCGTGAAGTTTTTTTCTGCTGAACCGGAGCTGCCACAATGATGATCTGATTGAACTACCGCGATTCGATTCACCACATTTTACGGTATACATGTTTTTCATTGGAAAGGCATCATTAGTATTTTACAAAGAGTATGTGTTTTTATACTCTGAATTCACAGGAAACAAACAACACGTATCACTCGTACGAACACAAAAAAGCGCACCGGTTAGGAGAGCCGAATCAAAGACCCTTGAGACTGGGGCTGCTTGCGTTGACCACTGCTCCGTCATGACTGTTGTATTAAATGTTAATTTACCGTCCAGATAGATTATATTTGAACTGTATTTATGGTAACATGTATAAAGACATAAACAATGAATTCGTGGCATAAATACGAGTCATTCTGATATTGTGTTCACAGCGAATTTTGTTAGAAACGAACAAAGTTTATCAGCGAAAAAAAAATTGTTTCCTCAACTGTGATTTTTAAAAAAAATCAAATATTGCGTAATATTTATTTTCTGTTACAAAAAATCTCAAAAATGGACCAACATTTCACAATTTATCCCGAAAACTCATAAAACTGAAAAAATAGCGCGGTAACCTACATTCCAGAGGCGATAAAAACGAATGTAACTGTTTGAAATAGTTTGGATGCCTCATATTTGTAAAAAAAAACGACCGAGACAGATACGGAATTTTAATGCGTCTTATTCCCGGACCTTTTTCTTTTATGATACCAATTTAGTCTGTGCTTTTGGCTTTCTGAAATCACGGGAATCTCGAGATCTAATTGGCTATTGTTTCGAAAGTATCAATTTGCTGTAAAGCTATAAGAGAATGACCCAAATATTATCCACGAGTAAATATTTTTCGACTTAAATTGCAAAATGCGTGCGTACCTGTCAACATACTCGATCCATAGAGTGGACATGTACATGTTTTAAATGTTTTTTCCAACGTAATATGCTCATTCGGAACATCGTTTTCAATCAAAATTTAATCCCGTTTTTATAACGTGACTGTATAATTTATTATATATTTACGCACAATTATTGAACTTTGGAATAATTAATTTGCAAATTATCAACAAATAATTATCTCCTCGAATAAGCTTCTGAACTTCTAAATACAATTTCATTAATGCAGTTTGGAAAATGAGTAATCATAATATTTATTATAAGAAATAAATAATTCAAGATTCAGATTTTCATTTTGAACCTCAATTCAAAAAATTCAAAAATCTCCATACATTTACCAAACTTAAGCTGCATAATGGCATAAAACACATTAAGAATAAAGTAATTATTTGAAGGCAGGGAAAAACGAAACTCGATCAAACCTGTCTAATTCAAAATTCCACCATTTTTTAATAGGATAACTACCAGCATCCGGATAAAACCGCGAACAGGCCTTCAAAAAAGAGCATTATCCAAATAACTCTCCAATAAATCCACTTCCCTTACATTGAAATTACTAGCAACAAAATAATCCAAAATTCGGGAGAAGTTTCGACGAGTAAAGTGACCAATTGGCTGTCTCGAATGTCCAGATACTGGTACAGTTAGCTCGGAGAATTTATTAATCACGAAATACGTCGATGGTACTAATTTGTAATGCAGAACTGCGCGATGCATTGTTGCAAAATTAATTATAGTCCGTATGATGAAAGGGCTGGATGCACAAAGGAAGCAGCAATCGTAAATGAAATGATGTTGACAGGTACTGAAATACGCTAACGTACTGCCTAAACCTTACTTACCCGTAATAATATCGAGTTGCCAGAAGCCCTGATTTCCAGAAACGCATTTGTAAGTACCCTCGTGATTCTCATTTGCCTGTTGTGCCGATAGTGTGCTAAAATCTTTATTTTCGCTCGTGTACACGCTCAATTGGCCGCTCGACAGCTCCATCTGATCCAGAGGCTGACCATTTCTTGTCCATGCGATTTTATCGTCATGTCCAATACCCTCGCACTTGATACTCCAGGCTTGACCCAGCTGGACTTTTTTGGTGCCATTGTGCTTAACTAAAATTCAACAAAGTGCAACCAGTTTAAATTAAACTCGGAAACATTTAAAATTCGATTACATGTGTTTTAAATTACTGGAATAATTGACTTGAAGATTGCATTTGGTGTGTGTATTCCATTTAGACTCTGCCCAAGACTGAACGTTGGAAGACTAACAGTGTTTATTGTGGCAAATTAAGAGGACATGAGATAACCACTCGGCAGCGTACGGAGAATTCCAAACACTGAATGATGATGACGGGACAAGCAAAGGGTAACGCGTATGAATCAACTGGGAATGATAAGTTAATTGCGAATAAAACAATGAGAAACGCCAGCTGCAAACAAAGACGAGTCAAGATTCGCGGTTGCTTTTTACTTCGAGTTAGCAATTAAATCGTTCGGAATTGTACATTTCGTAAATAAAATCATTAATCCGATTAATTATATATGATTATATTTATAACGTACTTTGCGAAACTGGGCTAGATTTTTCCAAGTTTACTAACTGAACAACACTCGACAAATATTATAAACTTTTACAGATTTAAGGTGGATCGATACTTTAATGCACGGGTGAATATTTATAATGCAACATAATTAATTACATTTAATATGCCGGTATAATTTATTTAACAATATCTTCTTCTACATGAAAAAAAGCGAGTGAAAAAATTGTACAGTAATGCTCGTAACGAACAATTGAAAATTTCAAGTCTTTTAAGGTGGATCGATACTTTAATGCAAGGGTGAATCAGAAAAATATTTATAATGCAACATAATTAATTACATTTAACATGCCAGTATAATTCATTTATCAATATCTTCTTCTTCACGAAAAAAAATAAGCGAGTGAAAAAATTGTACAAAAATGCTCGTGACGAACAATTGCAAATTTTATCAGTTTTTTAAAAGAAAAATGTTTATTTCTTAGCTAATTTGCATGTTCGGTCATTTATATTGTTCACAGGACTATTTGCAACAACTGAACCGTGGCGTTTTGGAAAATATTCATTTGCTAAAAAGATACATGCATTTGTTTAAAGAATTTTTGACCTCCTTACTGAACAAATGCATGTATCTTTTTGGCAAATGAACATTTTTCAAAACGCCACGGTCAAGTTGTTGCAAATAGTCCCGTGAACAATATAAATGACCAAACATGCGAATCGGCTAAGAAATAAAAATTTTTCTTCAAAAAAACTGTTAAAATTCACAATTGTTCGTTACGGGCATTTTGGTACAATTTTTTTACTCGCGTAATTTTTTTCATGTAGAAGAAGATATTGTTGAATAAATTATACTGGCATATTGAATGTAATTAATTATGTTACCTTATAAATATTTTTTTCAATTCACCCTTGCATTGAAGTATCGATCCACCTTAAAAGAAAAATTTTCATTTCTCAGCCAGTTTGCATGTTCGGGCATTTATATTGTCCACAGGACTATTTGCGACAACTTGGCATTTAAAAAAATATTCATTTGCCAAAAAGATACATGCATTTGTTCAGTAAATCGGTCAAAAATTCTTTAAACAAATGCATGTATCTTTGTGGCAAATTAATTTTTTCAAAACGCCACGGTCAAGATGTCGCAAATAGCCCCGTGAACAATATAAATGACCAAACATGCAAACTGGCAAAGAAATAAAAATTTTCCTTTAAAAAAACTGTCACAATTTTCAATTGTTCGTTAAATAAATTATACTGGCGTATTATGTTGCATTATAAATATTTTTTCCAATTCACCCTTGCATTAAAGCATTGATCCACCTTAAAACAAATTTTTGCACATGTAAGTCGATGTTGAAATTAAATATTTATCCATGATTGGGTGCTGCTAAAACGCTTCTAGAAACACCCTATTTATACGCGCTTCTACCCCCCCCCCCCCGAGTGTTCTTAATGGTATCATTTGAACTCAAGTACATCGAAAACTCGCCGAACTCAATATGCTCGAATTTACGGAAAGCTGTGAAGGGAAAGTTATCGGATGAAAACTATTTAACGAGCAATTTCTTTGTGATCAAAGCAAGTGGCACTTATTATCAGGATCCACGAAACTCCAAAGTTTGGGCGTTCAAGTAACTCGACTCGACGACTTTTTATTCAAATCTGTCCCGAGTAACGCGAAAGCTGGAGTAAATAAGTGCACCCCCGACAACTTCTTCCTCGGAAAATCGATTCTTCTTCAACTCGGTTTAGTATTTTTAGCACAATCATGCCGAGTTTACGATCACACGTCGAAGAAGCGTTTCGTTAACTATCGAGTTATTGCGCGTAAACCAGGTTTTTTCTAAAAATAAACTCCTCCCGGAAATTGCGAAATAATAACCCTTACTCATGCATGGATCATTTTCCATCTTCGAAGAAATTTCGGTATTTATTCAATGGTGGAAATACCGAAACGCAACATGAAAATATGCGATTGTTGTGTAATATGTCGCACTTTATTTAAACAAGAGATGGAAAGTTCAATTTTCCATAATTATCAAATATTTGTTGACCCATATTTTAATGGTATTCGATCGGGTAAATTGCACGGTTCAAAGAGCACTTATTTTTCGATACTAATGTATTCATTCGTTCTCATTTGATCGTTGATCTGCAATAAAATAAATTTCTCACCTCTCCCTTACTCGATTTATTATGTAAAAACAATTTCAGATATTCATCTTCTCTCAAGAGTCTGCAGCAGATTGAAACAACGTCCTCGATAAAATTTACATTTTCTAAAATACCATGTTGTAAACAAACTTTTCTATTAAAATAATCAATCAATAGTTGACAGAAATGAAAAAAAAAAACAGACGAAAAATTTTCAGTGTTCGAGCATGGTTTATTCAGTTTACATTTCGTACATTTTACAACGTAATTGAATGTCAAACCGGGTTTTCATTGACACGATAAAACCCTGCAATTTCCCATTCAACTTGCATAATGCAAACAGTGAACTGTAAAAGATGCACATGTTGATTAAAGTAAAACGTCGCTTTCAATGAAATAACTTACGTGAATAATTCTACAGAATCATGACAATAAAATTATACTCAACAATTTATTACACACAATATTTACATGGTTTTAATTGCTGAACGATTGCGCTCTAAAAAAGCCTCCTCCGCGAGTTGATGAGTTGATTGCAGACGCGATAATTTGATATCGATTGCATTTCATGCTCTGTGTAACCAACGAAACGAAAACTCATTTTTTACAAAGCATTTCTCAAGTGAGAAAACACTCTTGTTTTTCATTTTTCGTGCTCCATTTGCGACCATTCGTTTGGATTTATCGGAAAATCGAATCACAGGATTTTGTAGACAATTTTTTCAGCTACATTTTTTGCAATGAAAAATCTTCTTCACACGTGTTGCAATTATAAAATCAAACTGTACACTAAAAAACTGGTTTAGACGAAAATCAATCATTTCGTGCAAATTTCTGATTACTGATATTTTAAAAACTTGAAAAAATGATAGTACAGTAAACTTTTGTTTATTTAACCAGATCGAAAGATCTTTCCAATTTAAATAAACGATGGCATTTAAATCACTTAAAATAAATGAAAGTCGACTGTAAATTTTCCAAACGGGAAATGATACAATAATTGTTTAAAAAATTATTTATCAAACGATAGATAACGGTTATCGTCTTCAAAATTAAGGGGGGGTTTTATAAAAGAGGCCATTAATATAACATTAATTATTTATGACCTGTACGAATCTAATCATAGCATTAATCAGCCTAATTACAGATAAAAGTAACCACCGGTACTTGAATAATTAATATCACGTGAAAGCAAAATAAAACCAATCGACAATATTTTCGAAATTCCAAGATTAAAATAAATCTTGAAACTCATAAAATCTTTTTAATTGTGAAATAACCTGCAAAATGTTCAATAAAAACATGTGTTCGTTTATATTTACGTACAGATAACGCACAAATTTTATAAATCCTGCATGAAAAATTGAAACGTGTTCGAAGATTACACAAAACTTTCGAATTGTTCATATCAGTCTACCCAGAAAATGCGATTGTCATCGCTTTTTTTAGGTCCTTAATCAACCAATCCATTATTTATCAATCCCCGACAAATTCCACGTCGATAAATAACGTCTCGTATCTCCGTCATGGAATCACGATTCGTCTCAACCACTACATTTTCATTAATTGCTCTGGAAAGTATCTATAAATACGTCTCCCAACACCAATACCAATACATGTAAACATATATGCGTAGTCACGTGGGTCGTGATCGCTCATCTCTCTCGCGTAATTTCTCGGAACCAGAAAAGAAAAAATCGCGCAAGGACGCGGAGCACTTTTAAACTCGTCATTTTTCGTAAATCTTAACTCACCGTCTTGAACGACGCTGGCACTTGCTAAATATAGCAGACTGAACAATATGAAGGCAGCCTGGCTCTCCATCTCGCCAATGTTGATGATGGCTCAGAAAATTAACGTGACGCGTCACGGATGTTCGAGCACGAGATCACCTGAATCACACGCACCGTCCACGTTTTCGGCCGAGCAATGTTTTTTCGATCAAGTCAAGCGTGACGAACGAAATACGAGGATTATTCACGGATAAACACAATGGAAACTCGGACACTATCGAGCCTCGGCCCGTCGTCGCCACCTCCTTCTTTTCCCTTCTACGGTGCTAACAGTGCTACCAACACTGGCCAAGGCCGAATGACTCAGAGAGCTAGAAAATTACGATGCACTTCGAAATGCGACTGATTACGCGTTCCCGAATAACAAGCGCGTTATCGGACGCTAGTTGAATCCGTCACGAGCGATGGAGAGATTTATTGAATGATGAAAACAGTTTGTAAAGAACGAGCATGACACCGTGTCACGAGACTAAGATGTCTTCTGCTCCTGCTCGACAACGCGCAAGCGCAAAGAACATGCGATAAAATCAATGCTGCCAACTTTCGAACGAAAAAAGAGGCGCGCTTGAATTGTAACGCTGGCAAAACTTTTAATGATTGGTATTTGTTTAAAGAGAGAGAGAGCGTCTCACGTAATTGTGAATTGTTTATTAAACAAATTGAGGTATTGTTGATCAGTAATGTCGTAATTATTAAACGAAACATGAGTCGTGTACGAAAAATCACTCAAATTTTTGAATAGAAATTGAATTATCGTAATAACTAATTTTCAAGTACTTCTGTTCTAGGATTTTCGATGTTTAAAAAAATTTTTCAAAGCATTAAAAAATACATCTATCAACTTTAGCATTTTTTTTTCAACAAACGAATTAAAATTGTTAGCGTAACAATGAAAAAATACGTGATATAAAGAGCAATTACCTACATAATTGTTCGATAATTATTCATTAACATCTTAATTCGCATTATAAATATGCCAAGTGTTTTATATTATAATAAAGAGATATTTATCCTCAAAATACAAAACGCCCTGAAACAACGAAGTATTTTACTGCAAAATTATTACAATTTTGATCAAACATTGAACAGTTGTTATTCCAAGATTATATTTGTTAATTAATCACTTTTTTGGAGCCTAAATAATGCAACTTAATATTCAAATGCACTCACATGCTTTTTTCTAAACATGTTAAAGTGCTGGATTTTTGTTATTTATCGTATTGTTGCTGTCTCAATCATCTTCTATTCTATTTGTCTCAATTTTTTCCTCGGGTATCGAAATATTTCGCATTTTAAGTGGAGCATTCTGATCATTTAATCGCATGAGAACGCACTTCACCGCAATAAATGGAAACAGATTAAATTTTTAGAACTGTCTCCACTTTCCACATTTAAATTTCATGAGATTTCAGTGATGTTAAACCGAATCAAAGTTAATTAAATTTTCAACGGATTAAAAAAAAAGGTTTCACTGATTCCAATAACATTTATTATCAATAGCAAAAAAGTTATTGCATTGCCAACTTGACGAAACAAATTGTTGATTCAGTGAAATATTATTGGCTTACTGAAACAATGTTCGTTGCAAATCAACGAATTATTATTTGTTTGGCGAAGAAATAAATTTCTTGGTTATTATATTAACATGCGTTTTTATGGGGTTAATTTTGTTCCTGCAGCTGACATTGATTTCGAGTCTTAAATTCTCGCGTATACCGCAGGATTCGAGGTCATCGTTCTTCGAGACTCCCACCACTCTCGTACGGAAGAAAAAGAAAGTACGAAGTTACCTTGGTAAACTGTCTACGAATCTTCAGTGTTGCACAGTATGCTTTTCTATCTACGCAGCATAATTCTGTAAAATAATGAAAATAATGGGACAGCGAACGATCTACATTCCGTGATAAGTGTAGCTGGAAATCAATCATGTGGTGGATTATCTTATTATTTTGCAGTAAGTGGAAGTGACTCTCAAAGAAAGAAAATCGTGTAATAGCCAAAAATAAATTTATTGATGCGTGAGAAATGTCGATACTTCGAATTTCATAGCCACTGTTTCTTCTCATATAAATCCTACTGAAAATCAAATTTTCAAGATTCATTATTTGATTTTGGTTTTTTTGAAACGTATTTTTAATTTCAGATTATGAAAAATTTTGAAAATTGAAAAAAACGACAGATAAATTTATAAGACTGTACGCATAAGTAATTAAGCTGTGAATGCTAATTGCTCATTTCCCGAAACATGTTTTCCCACGCGGTGTGCATGGTATTGTGCCATATATAAGCAATTAGAGTAAAGTTCTGCACACCCTCTTATTTCCTTTTTCTATAACTTGTACATGCCAGAGAAATTATAATGGAAAAAACATTACCTTTGGTTGTATATTTATAAACATTTCCGAAATGACAGCATTTCTCAAGTTCCAAATTACTCTACTTATTCTGAAATTACTGAAGATAAGCTAAGTTGCGAGCCATTTCGCTACAAATGCAAATATTGTTATGCAAAGTCAATTTTCAACCAATTTCAAATGAATATCGATTAAATCTGATTCACTGGGGAATCGCCGAAATGAAACGTCAGATTTCTGATTCGAAAATTCGGGTACATTCTATCAACTTTACAGAACCAGCGAACATTCTGAATTTGCATATTCAAACTCTACTGATTTGTTAAAATACGAAAAACTCAAAAGCCATAAAGTAGAAATGCGTCGCTTTAAGGAGAGGCATAAGTGGCATAAAGATGGGTACAAATGTACTTAGCGTGAAGTGAAAAATACGCACCTTGAAACGGCTTTGAATTAAGGGGTTACATGCAGTTGTAGTGGGCCAAAATTCAATAATTTTTTTTATACTTAAAATTGGTTTTTGAATACAAAACGAAATGTTATTTAACAGTACAAGTATCTAACTACTCATTTCAATTTTTTTTGTTCAAATATATTTAAAAAAGGGCGTGATATAGCCAATCTCCGAAATTTTTATTTTTTTTGGTGCACACGATAACTCGAGATCTTGTTATTTGAAAAATACGAGTAAAAGGATTCTGTTAGTAGACATCAACATCTGCTGAATGAACGAAGGATTTTTCAAAATTCCAATTTTCACGAAAATGGGAGTGGAAAAACTGAAAAGTCACTTTTTCGGCTTCTCAAAATTCTTGTTTTTTCTTCATGAAATCAAAAGTTTTTATCGGAAAAAAAAATCCTTCGTTCATTCAGCAGATGTTGATGTCTACTAACAGAATCCTTTTACTCGTAATTTTCAGATAAGAGGATCTCAAGTTATCGTGTGCACCGAAAAACAAAAAAAATTCCGGAGATTCGCTGTATCTCGCTCTTTTTTCGATCTATTTCAACAAAAAAATTAAAATGTGTAGTTCGATACTTGCACTATTGAATGACATTTTGCGTTTTAGGTAGAAAAAAAATTCTTGAATTTGGCCCACTACATCTGTATGTAACCCCTTAAGTTACGCTTTTGATTCTTCATCAAAACGCTGCAACTTCAATAACATGCTGAAATAACATGACTTAACCTCTCGAATCCATACGCTAAATCTTTCAGAGTGGAACTCAACTCTTTCGGAGTGCATTTCTCCATGCGCTTCCAATTTCTCTCTACATAAAGTCATTCGATTCTCTTCATTTTGAAGTGAAATTCCCGTCTGAATGAGCGAAAGTTTACTTCAAAAGATTTAGCCTGCAGCATCAAACAGCAGTAATGTCAGATTTACTGGCTAATAAATCAATACAAAGTAGCAATGCCAAATATTGTATCAGTATAAAACAATTGCCGAATTCTTGTGCGTAGCAGGGACAGGAAATGCACTTCGACTTGCGGCGTATATATCCTCGGGCGGACTTCATGGAGAAATTCGATTCGAACCGGGTGTAGAAGGCGGTGTACGAATACGGTTCGCTTTGCAAACAACTCTACAGTACCCTGATCAACAGTGGCTGTGGTCTATCACGAAATTTCCAGTGGATTATACGGTTATTGATAATCGCTGCGACGAACAGTACTTGGGAGAAAAGTAAAGAAAATCAAACACGGTTCTCTCGAATTGGATCGATGAAACCGAAATTGCTATCCATTACGTTTGTTTATTTTATTCGATAAATAGTTCTTGTTTGTACGAAATGTGTAATGTCCAGGTATCCCATCACGTTAATGGACATTCGTAAAATAATAATAAATCGAGCATATTGAATGAGTCTACAGTAAAATGCAATAAAGTAAATAGTTCTTGTTTATGAGAAATGTGCAATGTCCAGGTATACCATTACATTAATGTATATTTGTATAAAATATTTGAATAATAATATCGAGAATATCGAATTCGGTTGCAGTAAAATAATAATTAAATGTATCAAGTTTCCATTTTCTTTTCATAACAATAATGATACAATTCCCGACGTTATCGATTCCAAAAGTACCAAAATGATGGTCAATAATTATATCGCGTACAAATGAATATTTATTTGTAACGTTGATTGCAGTGTTATTGATTTGACCGACCATTTGGGGCCGTTGTTAATGCCAGGAAATGAAACCGGCGCAATCGAAGTTCCAAGTTTGAATATGGCTGGAGAAAAGGGGCTGTGGGGAAAAGGATTGCTCCTGAAAGATACATACAGTACCAAAACAATTTGCGCCTCGATCACGGTAACAACTGACTCTGATTTGGAAGATGCTTTAAAAGATTCATCGCGTAAAAAATAATGAATGAAGTGCCAAGAGGAATTAAATTTTTGCATTTGTATGAAATCGAATTATTAGGTTTTGGACCGTAATGCAGAGAGGCTCGCTGAAGCCCGTTTTCATGGACCGATTGCCGGAACAGTGTGGTTCCGATGGCTTGGTGGCCAAGCAGGCGAAGACGCGACAGACACCATAATTTATACTGATCTGTACCACGTTAATAAACAAAAGTCACACCCCGTCGATTTTACGGAGCACTACTGGAAAATTTATGTCACTGATATATTTGACTCTGGAAAAGGTACGTCCATCAATAAAAATGATAAAAATAGAAAAATCGGATGCAAGGAAAAATGGATTTTCTCTCGATGCGAATGACGCCCCGTGTTCCGTTCGATCTGAATTACAATATTTCCCGACTATTTTTAACCCGCTTTTACGCGAGGTACATTTTCGAATGCAATTTGCATTTAGAAACTACATATAATTATTTCTCGAAGTATTCGTTACTCAAAACATCGTGAGAATGTGTGCGCTCATTAAGAGTCAATATGATTGTATAATTAATGCGCCTTCGTTACTTGAAGCAAAATTATAATTTGAGTTGTGCAGTGCTCGTAAATTATAAGTCCTTGAAATGTGTACGAGAAACTTCTTGTGCCTATGCTGTTTGTTCCTTGTTTAACGCTAGAAAGAAGAAGATATTTTTCGAATATTTGGTTTCGATTCATGCGCCTTCGTTAGCTAAAACAAAACTGTAATAGGGGTGGAACAATGCTCGTAAATTTGATAAGTCCTCGAAGTGTAGATATACAACAAACTTCTCAACCGATGCTATTTGTTCCTCGTTCAATGCTAAAATGAAGGAGAGATTTTCCGGTTTTTTGGATTCGAGTTGAAGTACGTTTATAATCCAAGTTTTGTTTTCAACTTTTCAACAGTTCTACAAAAACGCGTTAATGTTTAGTCGAATTTAATTATCCTGTGCTACTAAATTCGACAGCTGAATTAAGCACAAGCACAATTAATTTACGCATGAAGGGATGGTAAATATTGTGTTAGCAGTTCTGATTATGTTATATCGAACATGTTGCGATTC
>JABFQM010001196.1:0-23597 GCA_022816865.1 Zelostemma sp. ZL-2020
GCCTCCAACTCATCCCACATCCTTTCACAGAGCTCATCCTCCGCTCTCCCCCCCAGTTCGGCCAACCCCTACGCAATAAGGTTCTTACTCTCTTTTCCCTTTCCTTTCTCGCCTTCTCCCACTCTTTCTCCAATAACTGTCTCGGTCTACTGGGTCCCCTCATCTCATCCTCCGCCACCTTCCCTACCTCCTTTCCCTCCGCCGTTTCCATGGTCACCCATGGGGCTTCCCGGTTTTCCAGGGTTTCCGAGGTTTCGGGTGCTTTCGCCAATTTCCTGAGCTCCTCTTTCAGCTTCCCTAATGTTCGCTCCATCCCCTCCCGCTCTTTCGCCATTTCCTCCTCCTCCCTCTCACCGCTCTCCAGCTAGCCCTTTAACTCTTTCATTTTATCATCCTTCCTCCTCGCCACCTTCCTCCATTTTAAGCTCGCTTTGACCTTTACTATCTTTTTTTCTTTTCCGTCATCGCCCCCCTCCGGTAGCCCCCGCCAACCTAAAGTGTGCATTTCCTGTTCCTCCTCCTTCGAAATATTCAACTCGAACAGGTCCGCGATGTTTCCGCAGTCGTCAAATGCCGCGCTCTCTCCCTCCTTCGCCACATTATGATTCCCGGACCTCTCTCCCGGTCGCGCTTTCACCTGGTCCCTCTTCTCCCCTTTCCGTCCCTGATCGACCGTGCTTGCACCTTCCACTATCGCTTCCGACTTCCCTCCCTCCGCGTCCCTTGTCACAAGCCTCCTTCCCACTAACTCCTACACTTCCCCTCTTTTTCTGGAGCCAGCAACTCTCCCCCCGTGCTCGCCTCGTCGACTTCCCCCGTTCTACTCGGGGGGGCTTTGCCCCCCGAACTTCTCTACCAGGGCTCTGCATCTCCGAAAATCTCGCGCAAGCGTTACATGCGAATAAAACAAAGACGCGTGCCAATGTTACCAGTATCAGCGGTAGCAAGACAAACGAAGTTAGACATTGTACTCACATTCAAATCAAACCAGTGAACAAATCGGGTCCAGCGGTTCAAGCTCGAGCGCTTATTTTACCAAAAATAACGTCGTACTCTCTGGTTAAATGCAATTTGCCTTCGGATTACCAGTACTCAACCGGCCTTGTTTTCGCCGATCCCGATCCTTCTTTTTCATGTCTGATAGATTTGCTGATAGGCGCGGATCTTTACGGTACGATATTGACAGAAGGCCTTTGCGAAGGACCCCCTGATTCTCTCATAGCACAAGGCCCAATTTTCGGGTGGATGATTTCCAATCCTCTCGAAGATAATTCTACAAAGAAAAGAACGATTCACGTTCATCATTCAAACCTTATTCATTTGGATCATAGTCTCAAAAGCTTTTGAGAGATTGAAGAAAGTCCCACACACAATGTTCTCTCTCAACAAGATAAACAGTGCGAATTACATTTTCGTGACACACATTTTCGAAATGCAAACGGATGATACACGGTTCGATTGCCGTTCAAAGATGGTCCTCCAATTAATATTGGAGAGTCAACATCGATCGCACTCGCCTTTTATTGTTGACTTGAGAGTTGGCTTTCTCGGCTACCTACAGTAGCGAAACAATACCCAGAATTCCTAGACGAGTATGAAAAACTCGGCCATATGGAGGTTGTCGATTCACCTCACCTTATGACGCAACCGACCTTTCTTTCTCATCATCCTGTGTTCAAGGAAAATAGCGTCACCACAAAATTACGAGTGGTATTCAATGCTTCGGCCTCTACTCCGAACGGGACTTCTCTTAATGATCATTTGCTATTGGGACCGAAATTACAATCGGATCTGGCAGCGCTTATTATCAGATGGCGCTCTTACCAATTCGTATTTTGTGCCGATATAACGCAAATGTTCCGGCAGATCCTTATTCACCCGGAAGATAGGCAATGCCAATTGATTTTCTGGAAACCTAAGGGTTCTGATGAGGTCAAAACTTATTCGTTGAACACAGTGACATATGGCACCACGTTCAAACCTTGAATGGGATGATCCCTTACCAAGTTATCTTGTTTTGGAATGAACAAACTTCTGCGAGAATTTGACCAGCCTGAATCGAGTTGTTATACCACGTTGGACGGGACAAGGCGATTCAAAATTCGTACATGAAATTCATGGGTTTTCGGACGCATCAACGCATGCCTATGCGGCGGTGGTTTATCTTTTGACGGAATCGGTTTCAGGACAGACTTTTGTGACTTTGTTAATGTCAAAAACCAGAGTTGCACCATTGAAAACGCTGAGTATTCTGCGACTTGAGTTATGCTCAGCGCTGTTCCTAGCCCGATGCGTCTGTTTCGTTATCAAGGCGAATAACCTTCCGACTATTCCGACTGTTTGTTGGGTAGATTTCACCGTAACTCTTGCCCGGTTAAAAAAGTCACCTTCAGAGCTCAAGGTATTTGTGGCTAATCGAGTTGCTGAAGTGCAGACTCTTCTACCGCGGGCAGATTGACGACATGTTCCCACAAAACAAGATCCAGCAGATTGTGCTTCGAGGGGCATGTCCCCCGATCAATTCATGTCTCACACGATTTGGTGGACCTGTCCAGACTGGCTCAAACTTGATACAGATTCATGGCCCAGTCAGGTTCACGCTTCCAAGGTCGATACAAATCTTGAAATAAAGGCTTCCGCTGGAATACATTCATTACACATGTAATCAAAAATTGAGTGGGATCTTCCCTTCCGAATTTCTTCTTGGAAGCGCTTGCTCCGAGTTACGGCATTGATAAAACGGTTCATTTTTCAGATCCGTTTTCCAGAGTTTGCACGACGCGAATTTCCACTACAAGCAGAAGAAATTTAACTAGCACAAACCTTTTACATTAAATATGTACAACGCGAATCTTTTGCTCGCGAGCTTTTGGCTTTGGAAAACCGAGAAAAATTACCACGCATTAGCGAATTGCGTACTTTAGACCCATTCTTGGATGCCGACGAGGTCCCGAGAGTTGGGGGACGACTGCGCGAGTCTGACATGCCGTCGAATCAAAAAAATCCCATTGTCTTGCCAAAATATAGAATCTCTGATATCATAATTGATCAGATTCATCGAAATACGCTTCACGGAGGAGCACAGCTGATGCTCCGAACTATGAGCGAACAACTTTGGATATTAGGTGCGCGTAATTTGGTCGAACAACACATACATCGATGTTTACGTTGCGTGCGTCAAAGAGCTACAACCAGTAAGCAATTCATGGCTAGTTTACCGCGTCCTCGAATCACTCCATCGCGAGTGTTTGCACATTGTGGCTTGTGTTCAAAATTTTAAAGGTAGAGGTTAAACCGCGCATAAGGTATACATCTCTTTTTTCGTTTGTCTGGCTACTAGGGTAATACATCTTGAACTGGTGCACAGTTGCAAAACTGATGCTTTCCTGGCGGCTTCCGATCGTTTTACTGCGCGACGCGCAATTCCGTCTGATATTTACTCTGATAATGCGACTACCTATCAGGGCGCTGATAGAGAATTGAGAGTGGCGTTTCAGCAGGTCATCAATGACACGGACTCCCGTAATGCTTTGGCTACAGACCAAATTCGTTGGCATTTTATTCCACCTTCTGCTCCTCATCACGGAGGAATTTGGGAAGCTGAAGTAAAAAGCGTTAAGTATCTCTTACGACGCGTAATGGGTGTTTCAACACCAACAGATGAGGAGTTCACTACGCTCCTGTGTAACGTTGAAGTGTGTCTCAGTTCTCGTCCGATCTCGCCTCTCGATGATAATATTGAGTCATTTGACGCATTGACGCCTGGACATTTTCTTGTTGGCTCCACACTTGAAACTGTACCCGAACCTTCTGTTTTGAATCTTAATGAGAGTCGACTCGATAGATGGCAGTTAATGCGAAGGAAGCTTGAGCAGTTTTGGCATCTTTGGTCACACGACTATCTTTACACTCTCTAGCAAAGAAATAAATGAAAAAAACGCGATTGCAATCTTGAAGTTGATGATCTTGTAGTCATTAAAAATGCATATCTACCTCCTTGTCGATGGGAACTCGGTAGAATAATCGAATGTTTTTCTGATCGTGAAAACTTAGTCAGAGTGGTTAGGATCAAGACTGCTCAAACTACCCTACTGCGACCAATCATTGAATTAGTGAAATTACCCGTCAATTAGATTTAGGTTCAATGTATTCGTTCGACCTCGAGAACAATACAAGTTTGTGAATCTCAACTGTTTGCTTCAATGGTGATAAATCTTCGTAATCTTTGTTTGGAATGATTCAGTCATCAACTCAACGGGTAAAATGGAATTCATTGAGGCTTCGAAATCTTTGTTGAGAATGACTTGATGAATTCCCCTCAAATTGTAAATCCTTATTCTAAGTATCTAGTCCATAAGAAAATTTGATTTCGTATCTAATCTTGGAATTGTTGCCAAGGGCAACACATCTCTGTATACTATTCTATCATTTGTTCCGTGTAATACGTTAGGAACTTGATTATTATGAATTTAATTTCGAATTTCGGATAAATTCAACGTGGGCAGGATGTTTACGAGCCATCAAGGCATTTTCTTTTTCCCGAATTCCAGCGACTTTGCTTCGATGTATTGTTTTGATTTTTTCTCGCGTTACATTGCACCGTGGATTTCGTTGTTTCTCGCGCAGACCTCCCTTTGTTTTACGAGTTCGAACGCGTCTTAGTCGCCCGTTAATTCGACCGTTTTTTGCGTTTTTTAACAGTGGAAAACGAGTGAAAAACGTGTCGAAAACGTGTGGAAATCGTATCGAAAACACACGATTTATCCCGACACACCAACTCGTTTCCACTCGTTTTCGACATCGAAAACACATGCTTTCCACCATCAGTGGTTTTACAGGCATGTTTTCTTTTATGTAAAATTTACTTTACTTTCCACAGCAACACCATTCCTGAGGCCACGACCAACCACCTCTTCGTCGAAATCTGTACAATTATTGAAGCCTTAAGAAATCAAAATTTGTGCATAATTTGTTCAAAAGTGGTTGTCGAACCTGACCTGAAAAAATTCATAAAAGAAGCATTCAGTTTGATCCAAAAAAAATTCATCCACTTCTGTCACGAGGACAATGTTTTCGATAAATTAAATTCTTTCATTGACTAGCATTGTTTAAAAGAAGTACAAAACCCTACATATTGCGAACCGCGAAATATTAATTAGAGTCACTGCCGACAAATTTGTTGAAAGCTGAGTTGAATTCATGAACAAAATTTTAAGAAGAGACATCGTCCTCGAAAATCCAAATTATTTGTACATTTCAACAAGGGAATTAGCTGTAAAATATTGTAAAAAAGTCGATAGGCAACTGAGCAAATAACAGAAATAAAACACTTGATCGTTATTCAATTTCCACTTTGCATTTTTCCTAATTTTGGGTTCGTCGTACACAATATTTCCAATTTCCTGACAATCACGAAAATAAAATTATTCAATTATCTATTATTAACGTAACTATTTTTTCTAATTTTGTTGTTACTTTGTTTATAACAAGAAAAAGTATTGTTCGTTCGTATCAGCGCGGGGGGTCACGTGGGCGAATAGTTCGCTCCAACGCCACGAAGGAGTAACGTCGCCACTAACGCTAGCAAGCCTCTAAAGCACGTCAGTTTCCAGGCCCGATACTATCGATAGCGGAGCGAGAGGTCGAACGCGGCCGCGTTGGCCAATGAGCGCTTTCGCCGGTGGCGTCAAGAAGGAAGAACGGATGAAAGCCAGCACCACGCATCAGTCACTCTCGTTTCCTCGTTGGAATAGGACGGAGCTCCGAGACACAAAAGAAACAGTCTCCTCGCGCGCGTAGCGCATTGTCAACCGCAGGCGCAGAAAACCAAGCTTGGTTGCGCTGCAAATTCTTCGCTTGGGTGTTGCCTGAAATCTCCGAGATCTTATCGGAAGTCGGGAAGAGGATTTTTCGCCTGTACGAGCAATCGCCGATCGTCGCGTCGAACGACGCCATTTTTCCGGACGGTCATCAGACTCCGACCAGCGTGCTTCATCGCCGAGGGAGTTATCTTCTCCCGAGGCTTCCGTCAACATGCAGCGGCCTAAAACGCTATACGTCCGGTTGGTGCCGTACCCCAATTATTTTCGTGTTGTTAATAATCAACATAAATAAAAAAGGTTTACATAATTATTGATATCGATTTATTATAATAGGGATTTAAATTGTTATTAATGATTTCATCCAAACTCTTTCACATTCATATTTTTATATCTTCATCGCCAAAAATGTGCCCGTCCTGCAATTCGAGTCTCTTGGGTCCCTGTTGCCTGTCCTTTCTATTTTGGCTTCGTTGTTTTCCCGAATGCAGAATTTCATGCGTCCTGAATTCTTGTTTCGTCAGTTTTCCAAAGTACTTACTTCCATCTACTGCAACTGTTGTGAAAAACAAGACAAATCAGCAGTTAATAATTCTACGGTGCTTTTGATCAGTTTTAAAAAGTTCGGGAGTAATAAAGTCCGTGAAATCATTCAAACAAGTTGCGACCAGTGAAATGCAAATTTTCAGATTAGATCGCCCACTACCATACCGAACTGAGTCAATTGGTCGAGTACTTCATCTTTAACTGAGGCCTGCGAACAGAATTTGCATGCCTCTTTAAAACTAAACCCCCCAATAAATTATAAATATCGAACCCGAAAAAGCTATGATTCTGTATAAATATCAATTCCCCTCACAAAAGATGCGGCATTTTATGTATTCAGGTCCGCTATATCCAAAAATGGTTCATGACACCCATAGTTGCAGAGCAGGTCTCAGCGAAACTTGCAAACTGGCTCTCCCAATGTCCTGTAAGACAATGTTTTTATAACTTTCACGTTTCAAGGAGGCACATCAAATCACTACGCGTGCGGTCGAAGTGTGATTTTACATAAGGTAAATTCGGAAGAGATGGGCCACTCTCTCCCATTTCCACATCCTTCACACTATCTTGCCCATTTTCTGTGTAAGTGCGTGTGATAACAAGTCAACAAAAAACTCGTTTCAAACGCGTCGATCCCTGTCATAGTTTTTGAGAAAAATAACTACTTATTTTCGTTACCGTCAAGAAACCGGCGTAAGTTTTTCAGCCCTCATATATTTTTTCGCGAGTACGCAACAAACCGAATTATATTCAAATTAAATAGCGTTCAACAAGTGAACATAACCTTCTGAAAAGTACGTATGCTTTCTAGACCATTTTGAATGTTGACATTGCGATTTAATCGTGGTGCCCATCTTTCTTCATCTATTCGAAAGAGACGGACCATTTTTTTTGGCAGAGGGGCCAATTAATAATTCGAATAATACAACACTTTTTCGCGAATCGCACCAGACATTAAACATAAGTGCAGTTTCCATTGAAAAAACTTACTTTGAATATTCAAGTTGAAATATTGAAGTTGAATCTTACAAAAACGGTAGACAAAAAATTTCGACTTCAACTACCTTTTTTTATTACTAATGTATCATTTCCGAACTAGTTTAGTTACGAATTTTCATAAATATTGATCAATACAACATTTAGGAAGGAAAATTCACAAACTTTAAATAAATGATCGCGGCGGCTCATCTCTCCCTAAAAAATTTCAAAATTGAGAATTTTACTAAATATTTTCAACTGTATCTTATAATATCGAGAACAGACAATGATCAATAACTTTGATCAAATCATTGTTCTACGGCCATTGAACGATGTTATCGAGATTTTTTCAGATTTTTTATATTGAATTGGTAAGTACCAGCAACAATCTACGAAAAAGTGGCCCATCTCTCCCCAACTTACCCTAATATTATTTGTTAGAACTCGAACATTTTACCCGAATTTTTTCAGCATTTTCTCGTAAAGTGAAGCTAATCTGTTGCATTCATTGCACCAGGCCGTGTTCGCTTTGATTGAAGATTGCCCAGAATCCCCATAATAGTTTTCTTTGTAGAGAGAAAAACCGAGTTCTTTTCTTGGACGTACTGTTTTATCAGTCTTGTCCCGAAAACACTCTGCGGAGTCGGATTCCTCGCCTGCAACAAAATTTTTTCCTGTTTTCTTGTTCTGGCTTCATGGACTCAATTCCTTACTGGACTCAATGTATTGCAACAAATTTCGCCTCAGGCATATTGACCGAGTAACGTTTATTTCCCTGAAGAAATAAAAAAGTAATTACGTTCGCAATCCCGGACCTGAGAGGCGTGTAATGTCCGAAGATAAATTTTGTTCGGCAACAGGGACAGTGGATTTTGTCATTCCATATACGAACTGTTGCAAAAACAGCCAGACATGGCAACTCTCGACGAGGTACCCGCATCCAAGCACTGCAATGCACCCAAAGCAAGTGTCAATTGCTTTTATTAGCGATTCCAAACGATATTAAGTTCTTCCAAAGATCACTTAACTTTGATCGGCATTGTAAAGTGGCCCAAGAACGACTGCGCGGGGTATCAGGTCAAGACTGTACTAATTGTAGGACTGTTGTTGTCATTTAAATAGAATTTCAATTTGTTTTCATCCTAAAATACAAGTGTTCAGAAGGGTATGAGAACAATATTGTTCAAAAGTTGAAATTTCTATGCGTGAACAAGGTAATTTATACCTTTAAATGTTTTAAAAATGAATGTTGAACATTCCTCCACTTTTGATTGCCAGTGTTTGCCCTCGCTTTTGGGTTCCGTATTACAGGTTCCCAAAAGCGAAGGGAGTGAGAGCAAGGCCAATACTTCAAAGTTTTTTGAAGAATGCAACAAACCAATGATGTCATTCTGAAAGTAATAGTTTTGCAACATGTTCAATTTTCTCACCGTTTTCTGAAACGTAATCATCACTTGACGAGCATTGCTTTACTTTTCTGTCCTTCGATATTGACATGGCGATTTCGAGCATGTTTACAGCAATCTGTTGTCACTTTTCATCAAGTCGCTGCGTCTTCCAAATTCATCTCCGCACGCAAGCAATGTAACGCTTTTACAAATTGTCGGAAGCATTCATACACGTCGACCAGATGTGTACTGTTCGTGACAATTTGCATGAATGTGACGGTAATATCTTTAAAATTAACTTCAACATCAGGCATCGCGTTCTTGTCCTCAACAACTTGCCTTAATAAGCTTTGATTACAAAGCAATACAAGACATAATAAGTCTCCTAGCACAGTATCGAATTTTCAACTATTACAGCACAGATTCACATATTCGATGAGACTCATGCGGTCCAATTTCTTGACGCTTGCTTGGATAGTCGATCATTTTTATCAAATACTATATTTTTAAGCAAGGGAAGTTTCTGCGTTTAGGGACTGCGTTTCCGAATTTTCGCAGCGACATTCGGCAATCTCACTCGTCGTTCTCGTACCTCTTTCTCAGAACTTGTTCGGGTCTAGTTCCTACAAACATCATATAATCATACAGGGATTCGCATTTCGTATGAGCAGGTTTTCTAACGATTTCATCGATGCCTGTTAAGTGCGCTACGTGATAGTAACGTCTTAGAACGTCGAATTGCTCCTTGCCAAAAAAAATAAGATAAAGGAATAGTTCGAGGTACCCGAAGTACGAATCGGGCTTCTTTGACTCATCCGACCACTTCTGGTTGATTACAAGTATCTCTTTACTCTGGCATTTTCTGTCATTGGCGCAATTAGCCTCAGATTGCACTTTTTGCAGTGTCGAGAGGAGGACCTGATTTTGCACATCGCCAGCTCGCACGGCATCAATTTTTTTAGAACTCGCAATGTTCAATTTATACATAAATGCGGCATTATTTCGAACCTCTCTGAACTCATCGCGATATTCCCCTCTGATTTGCTCGGAATATGTTTTCCCGTCGTGTTTAGCTTCATCGCAAGAAGAGCTTGGAATCACGACAGCCTCAATGCGCGAATCCGAATTTATAATTTCAATCCGGTGCACTACATTGTGACTGCTATAAGGGCAGTGCTTGTACGCAACCACGGATTCGATATCCTGCCAAATTCGACGGAGTGTACCTGGACAAGTCATGTACACTTCCTGGAAGATAACACTAATTAAAACACTTATTATTAATCAGATGTGCGTCGACCTCGCAGTGCACAATTGCAATGTGACAGTTAAATTCCATGCGAAATTCGTGTCGATCGTCACCATTACATGATTCGACATTATCTGCCCCAGTAATGTTACTCGTACCTACAGCACGTACCCCCTTTTTGCTGCGATCCGTGCATGCGACATCAGTGCAGGTACTGGTCTCTACGTCGGGAGGATCGACTTCGATTGCGCTGCAATCCTGTCGATGACCGCCGCTTCCTGAAAGGGAAGCACCAGTTTCTATCGTGTCAGTATCCGTGCGAGAATTGGATGGACTGACATCATCACATAGTGGAATAGTGCTCGAAACGCGCTCTTACTCGGTCTCTTGTGCCGAACCGTCGGTCGCTTTACGAACAATGTCGTTGCGATGCCGATTCCGACAGCGTTCGATCCTCCTGAAGCTCAGTCATTGGTTACTTCATCTTTTTCAGCACCCGTAATAACAACCGCGAAGTAAGTCTCAAGTTATCACCGCAAAAACATGGTGTACTTTTGTTGGATAAAATCCATACCAGAAAAAGTATTAGCATTAATTTAAAATATTCAACAAATCCGGGACTGCAGGATTACTTAGAAGAAGTAGATGAAGGAAAAGACTTTGACAAGAAAGCAAATCACGGCCTAGTTTTTATGTATCAGTGAAAAGGCTTTTTCATCATGCGTAAAAATGTATGCGCATGCGCCGCAATTAGCTATCTAACTCAAGCAGTTAGAATAAGATGGCGAATTGTTCGAATTGTTTTTGTAAGAATTGTTTAGATTTTGTTCGAATTATTTTCGATTCTTTTCGTCGTTCTTCAAAATTCAATGGATGTGGTCACCGTCTTTATTGTCTTTTCAATAACAATAATCGAACGATTGCTAGTTAGGGAGTGTAACCTCACGTTTATACCATACGTTGACTCTCTCTCTTCTCAGGCAAAAGAGGTCGGTTGTCATCTTCTCGGCAGCAGTAGCTTGGGCGTAGCTGACGGTCGTCGCTCTTGCGCGATACAGAACGGCTGTGTGATTGCCATGCTCTGATCTTACTCTATGCGCGGTTGCGGTTGATCCCTCTATATCTGTCGGTACTCCGGTTGATATTTTGATTTTATCTTTCTTCGATCCGAGGGTGTTATTCACAAGATTCCAAATCTCGGTACAGTGTTGAATTCTGGTAAGTAGTGGATCGGTATTTCAATGTAATCCAGCTAACTTTGCTCTCGCCTCTGGAGCCAGATTCGGTATGCGGTTGTAGTATCCAAGCAAGTTTTCCGTTGGTTCCAAGTTCGGTGGAGTGATGTTGGGTGGTAGCGGTAAGAAGGTTTCAGCTTGTCTGTCTTCTGCCTCTCTTCTTATCCTGCTTGCGGTGACTATCGGCGCAGGGTAACATTCGTAGACGTTATGATTTTCAGCGTTTGGTCTTCCGAAGTCTCCTCCTGGTAAGTCGTTCCCTGCGTCTGCAGCTCGTGGTACGGCTTGATCTGGTAAGTTGAAACGCCATGTTTGTCCGATTGCATCCGTGTATTCGCCTATGCATTTAAGGTAATGCCAAATCTCTGAGGGTATCAGACATTCCTCTGAAGAGACGGTCCTGCATAGTTGGGCGACATCGAAATCCATCGGTATGTTGCTTTTCTCAGCAACAATGAATATGCGTAACCAAAGGAGTTCGACCATGTAATGTAAATACGCACTGCACCATATGTTGCAGCTGCGGAGTAATTACAACTCTATTGTATGAATATTCATCAAACAAATCTTTTGACGATGACCGGAAAGAACATCCTTTTTGCCGACATGGTCCGCTGCATCTAGGCTTCTGGCATGAATCTCCAGAGTTTCCAAGTTTTGAAGTCCTGTAATTTTTGATCGGTCATGTCTTCATCTTATCACTTATCCTTAGCCAATTGTGCAAACGGACACATGCTTGAACTACTTTTTCGGCGTGTTTCACTTTGCTCAATATGGGTTGTCGGGAGATGCGCCACCGGTTTGCCAAAATGCCAAACGCGTTTTCAATCACACGTCGAGGACGACTCAGTCTGTAATTTGAAACGCGTTGGTTATTCTGGAGTCAATTTTTCCTTGGATACGGTCTTAAGTAGTTATAGTTGGTTAAAGAGAAGACTTCATCCGCTACTATCACATGAGGGAGCAAAGCGTCGTCCCAATCTGAATCGTCGATGTAGAAATTGAAAGTCTCTTTATTTGTTCTAGTTGAATAAGATGAAACTAGGTTATTCGAAGTGTCGCTGGGTATAGTCGATGTCTTTTTTCATGTGGGCAGTTTCGGTGGTGGAGCCGACGGTTCCTTATGTGTTTTACTGGGTTGGTTGATTTTGGATAAAGTTGCTGGACAAATCGAGTCTCTTACCATTGCTCCGATTATCGAGTGAACAACTGCGCCAGTTTGTAGCTAAGGCTAGGCATGCTGTCGAATGTTACGTTAACTTCGACGACTCGTACGTCTGAGAACCGCGCGATCAGTACGGGATCCTGAAGGACCAAAATTCCTGACGTTTTTGTTAGTAGCATAATATGATCCGTCAATCGTCCTCGACGGTAATCTGAGATGTCCTCGAATTCGCCAAAAAAAAGTCCTCAAAATCGCACGATAATATTTTTCCTTCTGCATTCATTTGGCGCGTAACGTACCACTGCTTGAATTTCTGGAGCCATCCAGTAGTAGCCTGTCTTTTTATGTGTAACGTAATGATCTTATTCCTAGCAATTGGGTTTCTCCGTTTTCCTTTTTCGTCCCAGTCTTTTATTATTTACGGCAGCTTTTCGTATTTTACATGAATTTTTGATCCACCTAATGTGTTAAACGATGAATTTATCAGCTCTCAATGGTTATTGAAGTGCTCCACCAAACGAAGCTTCCAATTATTCGAAATGATTTTCTTATCGAGCTGATGTAGCAACTTCACTTGATTTTGGGAAGAAGTTCCTTATCACATTAGTCCACAAAGAAAACTTTTTTCCGCGTGCCCGAACGGCTGCAGAAACGCAACGCGCTTTGATAAACAAATTGCCAACAACGCGGTATTTGTTGACCAATCTTCTCGAAAATTTCCAAAAAGTTTCCCTTCACCCTACAGAACAACTTTGTCGATTCAAGTTTTTTCGAATCGAAACTTTCCTCGACTCGTTTTTCTCCCGAATAACGAAAAACATGGTTTTTCGTTTGTATTAAAATATTGTTTGTTTATAATGAATTTTCGATTACTTTTTCCGTCTCATATGCGTCGTCAAAGTCTCCCGAAAAAAACGAGCTGTTACTTTTGTCAAGTTAAACGCAATTAAACATAGTTTTGGCAATTTATGTTCCAAAAAACACGGATTTTCTAGTACGAAAAAAAGCGTTTTTAATTTTTTAAACAAAAACTAACAGTTTCAGAAGAAAATCGTTCATAGAAACTAATATCATTTTCAAGAGTTCTAACTCACTGTATTTTTCATTTCCGTATTTTTTGAAATCGAAAATTTTACTCTGACGTCACAACTCGGACAATACTTTTACCCGTTTTCGCGCGCTCGACCGGTTATAGAATCCGGAGGCTTAATTGAAACATCTTTCATTTCGGGCAAATAATATGGATTAACTCTTCTGAAACCTTCACACTTTTTTGCTTCGTTTTCTGCATGCTCGCAAATGCGTCCAACATGCTCTGCATTCTCTCCGCTTTCTCCAAAATATTCTAAATCTGGAAAGCACTCTTTTTCTACCGTTTCGCTTTTCAGGTCGTGACCATCATTGTTTTGCTTGTCGTATTCGCTAAGGGCAATAATAATGCTACCTTCCAGCAATTTTCGGAATGATTTCAAATTATTGCATGAGCTCATAAGACCCATAACATCGAGCATAAAAATCTTTGACGAAAGAGTCTCTTTTCAAAAATGTTTTTTTATATAAAATTTTCATCAAGTGAGCAATGTCAACTCTAATGTAACCTCAAAGAGAATGTCGTAACACTTCCTCATGCAATAATGTAAAACAATCCGATATATGAGTTCAAAAGGTGCATTTATTGGAACTTATAGACATTGGCATTTAACAACGCTAATGAGTAGTCTAAAACAACTTCGTCGGGAGTTACGATTTCTTACAATAGTTTTAGAAGCCAATACGAAATAGCATTTGTATCATCTGTAGCATTTGTTTTTCAGATATCATATGCGCAATTGGTTGTGTATGTTCGTCACCCGGAGTCATCATTTGATACAAAAAGCTAGTATCCGTATCGCCGTTAAAGTTCGAATAGGATTGTGCAATCGAACCAATAGCATCAATTTCGACATTATTATACCGGTTTAGGAATTTACTTGAAGAAATCCGCATGTTAGACCAATACATGCAACGAAACTTATCCACAGCTATGTGCTTGATACCACCAGCATAATCACCATCGTATTTCATTGCGCGCAAAGAGTTCATAAGATCGCTCTTTCTGCTGATATTTGATTCTTTACAAATTGCCTCTCCCTCGCATTTCCTTAACGTATTTTCGCGAGGCAGGTATGGAGGTACAGGGTCACCTAATTGCATATCTTCAGCTGCTTCATTGTACCACACCGCTGCTTTTTCAGTTAATAGTTCTTTTCCAACAATATGTCTCTTTTTTTTCAAATATGGCCTTTCTTTATGGGCCATTTCTTTCGTATCTGAGAGTATTGCCGATATTGTAATACCAGTTCTTGGCTCCGGCTCTAGCAGACACGAGCGTACGAAAGGGACGCCGCATTCTAGGCACAGTTAACTCATCTTTGAGTACTTAGATTATTCAGTGGTATAAACTTTGACTCTTCCAAAAGAAAAAGGACACGGCAATTAAATTTTTTGATATACTTTCTTCGCATATGAAATCGGTCCAACCGGCTTGCAGTGTATGATAATTCAAACCCGGCTTGTTTTTATACATTTCTGCCAAAGGTTGTTTTTCAAACCACTCATCTAGATCAAGTTCAATGGAATCGTAAATTTGTAAGCCTTTGGAAGACAATGTGCCCAACTGCACGGTAGGACTAGCATGAGATAAATTTGCAATTTGCGATTCATTAATAAAGATCCCTACAGAAACTGATGTCGAATTTGTAATATTAAACTTATCTTGTGAATCATTCAATAAGTTATACGTATTTCGTCTGATGTAAAAAATTATAGTTGATGAAGTTTAACTCGTTTCAGTAAGATTGGCTGCTTAAGCCCATATCTAATGATTGCGACGGATCAGCGACCCAGTTTCATTGATTATTTCGAATTGTTTTAATGCTTTAAGCATTGCTCTGGGACTGCAACATGGAGTTTGCGGCATTGTTTATGAAAGATGTTTTCCGTGCATAGATAACATTGACGGAAAACATTTTGAAAAATGCGTAATACCAATGTTGTGATTCGACAGTAATTGCTTCGCACCACGTTTAATTTTCTTATCACTTCCTAAAACGTAAGCATTACTTGACAAGCATTGCTTTACATTTCTTTCCTTCGATATTGACTTAGCGATTTCAGCTATGTATACAGCAATCTGTGGCCACTTTTCGAACATAAGTCGCTGCGTCTTCCAAATTTCTCTCCAGTGCCAAGCAACGCTTTCACCAATTGTCGGAAGCATTCATACACGTCGACCAGATGTGTACTGTTCGTGACAGTTTGCATGAATGTGACGGTAAAATCTTTTTAAGTAGCATTAACATCGGGCATCGCGTTCATGTCCCTAACAACTTGCCATCATAAGCTTTTATTACATCAATACAATACATATTAAGTCTCCTAGCACGGTATCTAATTTTCAACTATTGAAGCACACATGTATATATTCGATAAGACTGCTGTACAATATCTCAATAAGACTGCTGTACAATATCTTGAGAAGACTGCTGTACAATATCTTGAAGCATGCGTAAATATGTATAAATTGCGTGCAATTCTAATAATTTTTTCCAAAAAAAGTCCGCCATATTGGATCCGCCATTTTGAATTTTGAAAATCTGATAACGAATTTGTAATCAGCGACCCCAAAAACCTATTTGTACAAGGTTGTAGTCAAATCCGAACCTTTTTGGACTTTTGGCCAGCTTTTCGAGGATTCGGCCCACTGTGCGATGGCTCAATGAGAACGGAGAAGAAAAAAACAGGCAGCAGAGTTCACACCCTTATCGAAGCAATAGCCAAAATAATTTACATGTTTTGTGATCAATGTCGAGATAGAAATTAAATTCCGAAACCAAAAACGTGTTCATTAAAATTGATTACGCGACGTTGAACGGATGCATGGTTGGACTTTAATGGCGTCTTTTACCGAACACGATTCATTGTAATTACATATGTAATTAGATATGCAATCGTCACATCACAAAGATATGCTAGAAGTCCAACGAAATTCATAAAATCATGGCACGACTACATTATCCAAAGAGGTCTGCTGACAAGCGTGTAAAAAACGGACTTGTCATTTGACCTCGGAAATCAGATGGATGAAGATAATAATGGAAAGGTGGAAATATACCATTTCTCATGTCACTAAAAAATTATTGTAATCATTTTCATTACCTAGGATGATGCTAAAAAATTACCAAAAGAATCGGAAAGAATCAACAAAATAGTAAACAGGAACGAGCAAAACGGCTTTCGGAATCATTCGATTTTCACGTTGGAGGAAGCAAAGAGGTGATTACTAAATATTCTCAAATGTTCAATCAGCGAAATTACATTGCAAAAATTGTAAAAGATCTTGAACATTCAATCGGAGCGAGACGGAATCAATCGAAGTCTCAACAACATGACGAAAATGGAATTGATCAATGTAATAAAAGTCTTGCTCACGGGAAATAGGAATTTAAAAAAAGGCAACATACATGGGAAGTCTCTGGTGACGATGTAAAAAGTATACAGAATACCTTCAGCCGTTCTGAATTGCGATTTAATATTGATTGTGAAAACTCGCAATTCCAGGGGTCGCCACGGCTAAAAACAGTGTTGCTTCAATCTTGAGCGATTTTAACGATGTTGAAGAAAGAACTGCAACTTGAGTGTAAATTTGTCATTCAAAAAAGATACATTTTCTTGGTTGAGCAGCGGCCTTGCACCTCGAGAACGAATGCGACTGCCCAAGCCAATACCGATGCTACAAACAAAAGACACCGCACGCCGATTTGCGTCAATGACCCTTTCGCGGATTATCTTTGTCGACAATCTTCGTACAATTTTACGCGTTCTTCGTACAATTTGACGAGTTCATAATCAATATGTTGCACAAAATCTTGTCAAATGTGGAACGATCGACTCCAAAAACCTACTTCGGCTTTTTCAATTCGTCGAAATCGGAAAATATCGCTCAAAGTTGCGCTCGTTACCGCTGTGTCTTGAATTAGCCTCTCTCTCTCCCTCGTAAACAGTTTCGGATCGTTCCGGTTCAGAATCTGGAAACACTTTTCGAATCTCTTCATTCGTCTTTTATTTTCTTTCTTCATCCTTTTTTCTTGATTTCTTTTTCATCTTGTTTTCCTTCGATGTCACTGAATTTCAAGCTACGAGTCCGCCCAAAATTTTTGTCATGGTTGCAAGACAGCTATGACTCTTTGGGTAACAAAAAAAGTGAACCTCTGTCTTCTGAAGTTCTTGAAAGAAGGAACATCCATTATTCTTTACGAAATAGTGAGTGCTTATACCTACAATATATCTACATTATTCGTCTCAAAAATTTGAGACTTTGATGTAATTGAGGTACCGGATTGAAAAACGGGATACGCGCTGAATGAGCAACTTTTTGTTTCATTGTATATTTTTTATTTCGATTGTAAAGTCCCGGGATGTTAGAGCTTTCCGTTCATTTCGGATAAGGAGTTTCGCCTTTATTTGCGAATGGCTTCTTGTGAAGATTCGGGCTTGCAGAGGTTTTACTGGACGTAGTCCAGTAGAATAAAGTTCTCGTGGTTTTTTTAGTTACCGTTTTTAGTGTTAAACACTTTTTAATAACCTTTCAGAAGTATTTGATAGTGGCGCAGTCACTTATAAGAATTTTACTACGAGAAGATGTTGTTAAAGTTCGAGAATTGTGGAGCTGCTCAAAAATAGCGCGCGCACTATAAATTGAATGTGGACCCCGTCGATGATTGGTCGACGTGGGTGTTCGTTTTATAACGACGTGTGGAAAGACTAAATCGAAAATCGAGTGACCTTTGTATTTACTTTAATAGGTAGTTCTCAAGATATGAATGTGATGGGAAACTGAGACATAATAGAATCTAAAAAGTATTAATCAGTACTAACGCAAATGAACAATATTTCTCGTTTAGATGTCATTGAGTATTATCGGAGAAAAAATAGTACAAAGTAATCTAAAGTAGAAGAAATGAATCCATTACATCATTTTTACTTTTCAAAATACAAATAAAAAACTAACGAATTTTCTTCTGTGAAATTTGATGTTTTTTGTAACTTGAATCGCGATAGTTCAGTTAATTATTGACAGCATTAATATTTTGAGCGTCACTAAAGTATATCGAGTGTGGATCCAAATTTTTGAAGCATTTTTCTTGTGAACTCAACAGTGTTGTGAACAAGAACACCACGACATTTTGTTATTTTCTTTGGTCTTACTGTTTCGAATGCTATCACTGACCATATTTTTTTTTAACATTGCCACAAAAATTCTACAAGTGTGATTTTGTTGACATTACGAAGTTCTACGTGGTCAACGCTTCAACAACAGCAGCAGCAGCCGTCGCCGCCGCTGCAAGAGCATCAACAGCAGCAGCAGCCGTCGCCGCCGCTGCAAAAGCATCAACAGCAGCAGGAGCCGTCGCTGCTGCTGCAAGAGCAGCAGCAGTAGCTGCAGACGTCGCCGCTGCTGCAAGAGCAGCAGTAGTAGCTGCAGACGTCGCCGCCGCTGCAGCCATCGCCGCAGCTGCAGCCGCCGCCGCAGCTGCAGCCGCCGCCGCAGCTGCAAGGGCAGCAGCAGCAACAGCAACAGCAGACGTCGCCGCAGCTGCAAGGGCAGCAACAGCAGCAGCAACATGGAATCACATATCGCGGGCGTGGTCGAGGAGGACGACGGATTCAAAAGCGCAGAGCGTATTGGAATAGTCGGGGAAATCGGGGCCGAGGCAACTTCGCGGGTACCGCCTATGGCGGGTACCGCCTATGGCGGGAGCCGTGACAACTTCACGAATACCGCCTATGGCAGGCACCGCAGAGGTATAAGGGCACAAGTTGTCAATTACTATTCCTTATACCGACGGGAAAAAATACTCTTTACTCTTGAACAAATGTCATCAATAAATTTCTGATTCACGGTCTAAATAAATATTCAGATACTGTCAACAAAGTGTTGTCATTTTGTTGCACCAAAAACATTCTGTTTCCAGGTATTTTGTCACTTCACGAGGCTTTTGCAGCATCCGTGCAATTTATATTACATGTCTGCTTCAAACTTTTTTTGCAAGTTTTCGCCGCTGTTTTCCGGTTTTTGCCGTTTTTTTGCATTCTTCCGCAGTTTTCCGCAGTTTTCTGCACCCTTTTACAGTTGCTGCAACTTTTAGTAGTTTTCCACCGTTTTCTGCAGTTTGTAGTTTTTCGCAGTTTTCGCAGTTTTTGGCGGTTTGCAGTTTTTTGGCACTTCCTGCAGTTGTTCACAGTTTTTTCGCAGTTTTCTTTATTTGAAAATTATTTGCAGTTTTTCGCAGTTTTTTTGCACTCATTCGTAGTTTTCTGCAGCTCGTTTGCAGTTTCTCGCAGCTTCCTACTTAGGTCAGGGTTTGTGACCGCAAAAATAAGAAGTGCGTGCCTCCCTGAATTCGTCCCTGAAGGGAATTTGTTATGTTGGGCTAATTCAACATGCAATTAACGATTACAAATTGATTTGGTAACTCGGTTTATTTTCGTCCGGTTTAAAAAAATAAAAGCAGCAATGTTACGTTTCCGTTAGTAATAAATTCGTTTTCCATTCTATTTTTTTCCGATCACTCATGTTTAATGAATTATAAATGTCAAATTCACACAGTCGCATTCAAACTGCATCAGTGAAAACTCGAAACAAGATGTACAGTGCGCACTTCAAGCGTGGCTGCATAGTATGACAGCCTTAGCTCGGGGTCTGTATACATTGAAATGGTCAGCAACGGTTACAATGAACCCCTGCTGCGCCTCGGGACACTGAGCACGTTGACGGAAGCCTCGGAAAAGGATAATTCCCTCGGCAATGAAGCACGCTGATCGGAGTCCGATTGCAGTCCGAAAAAATGGCGTCGCTCGACGCGACGATCGGCGATTGCTAGCGGGTACAGGCGGAAAATCCGCTACCAGAGTTCCAATGAGATCTAGGAGATTCCGGGCAACGCCCAAGCGAAAGATTTGCAGCGCAACCAAGCTCTGTTCCTGCGCCTGCGGTTGAAAATGAGCTACACGCTCAAGGGAACTGATTCTTTTGTGTCTCGGAGCTCCGTCCTCTTGCAGCGAGCAAACGAGAGTGAGTGATCTTTCATTTTCACTTCTTGACGCCACCGGCGAAAGCGCTCATTGGCTACCGCGGCCGCGTTCGATCTCTCGCTCCGCCATCGATAGTATCACGCCGCCTTGATCGATGGGTGGCCGGATTGAGAACTACAGGCCCGATCGCCGGCGCGGCAGTCGGCATGGCAGTGCTGACTCATCCAGCCTCTATATATTTCATATTACAACGAAAATTGAGTAATTCATGATCGGTGGTTTCCGAAAATAAATGTAGCATTGCGAAACAGTACAACAAATCAATGAACATCACATAAGATTTTCAAAAATTAATAGAATAATGAAAATTTACTTGCTTTTTGAGAGCATTCCGGAGTCGCTCGGTCGGTAAGGCGGATCCTATGTTAAATTCATTTCTAGTCATTCGCCGATTTGGCTGCACAAATTAGCACAAAACTTTACAGAACGCTAGTTGACACATTAATGAGCCGCGCTAGCTACCAAATTTTGTTCGAAACAGACGCGAAGATCGAAAAATAATATAATAAATTACATCGAAAGTTAACTCGAAAATACGAATTTCTCACGATTATGACGCTGTCAAATTACAGCATGCAAGATTCTTGTGTAACTAGAGAATGTATCGGAGCTTCAAAATCATGAATTTAGTGCGAAATGAGTGAGAACCATTGGAATCTGTAAAACATGGGAACAGCGAGGGGTATTGCTGGGGCCACGAAGAGTTTTATAGCAGTCATAGGTGCGGTGAAGAAAATACCTACATCACCGATAGAGCGACTCCGGAATGCTCTTAATAATGTTTATGATAATAAATATAATGGGCTTATTATTTCAAGCGATTGATTACAACAATAAATTGACAATGATATATATATATTTTTTTCTTTCTCCGAGCGGTTGTTTCCAGTCTGCTTGGAGGTACTGTAGTCGACCTTTGGAAGGCGGAAGCGTTCCAGGTGCAAGTGTATAGAAAATCTAGAATAAATCAAGCGAGAAAGCGAAAAAGCTTGCGGGGCACATAACCTTTCGTCGTATTCTTGGCATGGCGACTTCCCAACACCAAGCCTCCCAACTGTATACATTGACGGCCAATGCAACCAAGGATGGCTAGCGGAGTCGTCCTAGTTTCGGAGATGCTTCGAGAAGAAACCCAATAAACACAGCTCCGTCTTAAATCCGTATTAATCGAGGTCCCAAACATTATTGGCTCCCTCTTCAATGCGCAGTGATTTCGAGCGGGTCCGTATTAAATGCGCATTAAAGATCTTGAGTTGGCCGCCCAATGTAGTTCCTGCACTCGCTTGATGGTGGTCAATAGTTTTTAAAACTTGTATCGCAAAATCTCAGTTAAATATGAACGAAATGCTCCGAAATTAGGAACCTAAGCTTAACACACTCCACTGTTGCCAATAAAGTGTTTGAACATGTCAAAATTGTTCAATGATTGTTGTTATTTAATTGGAAATCAGCGCCGGTCGGAATCCATGTTTTCGAAAATTCCCTATGCGGGGAAGTTTCGGACGGTTGAAGTTTGGAAAAGATTCCATCGGAAGAGTTTTTCATTACCGTTTGAAGAAGTATTTTGAGAAATTTGAGATCGGTTCGAACAAAATTGAAAGAGTAATCGATTTATTAAACAAAACGCTCGGCGCGCGGTATGGCCGTGCATAGCGCTTATGGCATAATCAGCCTCATTTTTATTTTGAACGTTATTTCTGACAAAAATAACTGTCAGAATTGAAAATTAAAATATATATTAATATTATTTGAGATAAAAAACACAAAAAAAAGGTAGTACAGAGAAAAAGAAATTAGTAAAATCGCACATACTTATTAACAACATATTTAATAATTTTCATACGTTTATGTTATCAATAAGTATTTGTGTGAAACAGAATATTATGATATGATTATTAATTTGTCGAAAAGAAAACCAAAGTCCATATTTTTGAACGAAAAACTCAAAAAGTGCATCATATAAATACTTTGTGAGCAAAACGGCTGTACTAGTTCTATAAACGCAATTATAACTAGAGAGAGCTTGTAAAATAAGTGATTGTTGAGTATGTTGGTGCATTTTCTATCTTTGTATTTGTGCAGCGCTCACACACTAATAGCGCTTTAGCTTATCTCATCATACGCATAGTTTTCTTTCCCGAGGGTTCAGTCACGTCTGATATGTGTCACGTGAATGTACACTGAGTATACCGCTGCTTTGCCTATTTTACTTAATTACTAAATAAAACCTCGTATCACAGTCTCTGGTTTTATTTCGGCAAATACATAACTTCAACAGTAATTGATCAGAAATTGTTGAACGGATGCATTACCATTACTTATATTATTTGTATCACCAGTTTTCTTCCTTCAACGTCAAAACGTGCCGCACATTGATATCGCTGCTAAATACGGGGACGCTCCGCGCGCCGAGCGTTTTGTTTAATAAATCGATTACTCTTTCAATTTTGTTCGAATCGATCTCAAATTTCTTGAAAAACTTATTCAAACGGTAATGAAAAACTCTTCAGATGCAATCTTTTTCAAACTTCAACCGTCCGAAACTTCCCCGCATAGGGAATTTTCGAAAACATGGATTCCGACCGGCGCTGATTTCCAATTAAATAACAACAATCATTGAATAATTTCGACATGTCCAAACACTTTATTGGCAACAGTGGAGTGTGTTAAGCTTAGGTTCCTAATTTTGGAGCATTTCGTTCATATTTAGCTGAGATTTTACGATACAAGTTTTAAAAACTATTGATTTATAATGAAAAAAATTTCGAGATTTTATTTTTTTTCTCGAGAAATAATGATGTAATGAAAAAGTTTTACATACAAAAAACATGCGCCACAATGTCCCCTGTACAACTGTATTTTTTCTGTGCTGTTTTTTAACTTTTATTTAACTTACGATTTGCAAGTTTTGGTCAATAGGGTAAATTCGGGAGAGATGGGCCACCGGGAGAGATGGACCACTCTTCCCCATTTCCACGTCCTTTACACTATCGTGCCAATTTTTTGTGTTAGTGCGTGTGATAACAAGTAAACAAAAAACTCGTTTCAAACGCGTCGATCCCTGTCATAATTTTTGAGAAAAAT
>JABFQM010001197.1:0-23595 GCA_022816865.1 Zelostemma sp. ZL-2020
TCCTAACTTTTATGACTTTTTTTTCAAAAAAATTACACCCTCAGTAAAATTGACATAATTTTTTTTCTCCTGCTCCAATCGAAAAATAACCTGGAAACAAGTTGTAGTGCTCGTCAATACCTTTCTTTTGATATAAACCTCTTCTCGATATCTCAATTGGCTCACATTTGATGACGAAAACAAAAAACCCGTCCTAACCTTTATACCATTACCCTACTATTAGAAAATTAAGCGGAGAATTTTTGACTGAGCCTGTACTCAGAAAGAACGTTATACAGTCCTCATATCAAAATATTAGTTGTAGTTCCAGCCATTTCGTGCTCATAAGTCACGCTTACGAACCTCTAGGAACATCCTGATCGAAGACGATAGCTCAATCGTATTTGTGTAGGAATACGATTATTCTTACGAAAAATAACCCCAGATTGTTGTTTCCCCGTAAGTATCTCGGGAAAATTGATTCTACTTTTACATTACAATTATACTACATTTTACGTAGTATAAATTCTGAACAATTCTGTAGAAAATGCATTTCGAAAGCAAACTACCTTAAAGGAGAGTCGAGTTCGATCGAAGTACGTACAGTCAGTTTCTGTTGCGAGAAGCGCATAATCCGTATCTGTCAGAAGAACAGGAAAAGCGGCGGTGACAAGAGCAAGTGCGCTACGACTCGTGAATTCTGCTCACATTTACGTTTATTGACAGGCCGTCGTTCACAAAGTTGATAACAGTAGAATGAGTTTCGAAAATTCATCAAAAGCGCATCCAAGAACTCCGAATTCTTCGATTTACTCGTATTTTCCATACGCCGTTTTTCGTGGATGCGAATTACTTTTACCTTTATAAAATTCTCGGGCGTAAAAAACGGGGGCAAAAGAAAATCGAAGGAAAGAATTTGCGTAGCGAAGAGGTCTCGTACGGTGACGTGACGTGTTTCGAAATCAAAGGAGAAGCCAATCAGTGTTTATCAGGAAAAGCGAATAGATACGCGACAGCCTTCTCTCGGCATCGTACTTCGAATTCTAATAAGGTCCAAGTAATTTGCTGCAGGTTCTAGCGAGATCATGATGCTCATTCATCAATGCTAATTTCGAAATTCATTACGGTGTCCGTCAACGCTACAGTGAAAATTGCTTTTCATCAACGCTGATCATGTTGTTTACGAGATCACACCAAAACTTCTTTAAATCGAATAATTTATGACTGAAAAATTTCTTCAAGTAATTGTTGAAATTCTTTTTTATTTTCGCGAAACATGGATGTTTTTTAAGTATATATTGAAATTTTAGAGGTTTCGAGTTCGATTGATTCTTAACATTCTTCACGTCACGTGAAGAATGTTAGTGGTGCCATATTCAACACGACACCCTGACGAACACTTACGAACTACCCATGTACATGTGGTGTAAGGACAGAATGACATGCTTTCTGATCCGTTCCTCCGACTCAACCAGCAAGACACTCGTCGGTGTGCTGATAATGTAGAGAAGGCTAAAAGACCTTCTCAACACATGTACTCGACAATTCAGATTAAAAGAGTTTTATACAGTAATTAAGTTATTTTCGGGACTTCGTCATGAATTAGTCGTACACGCAGTAGTTTTGAAATTCAGTACACAAAATCGTTAGACAATGATAAGAAAATAAGACGTACTTTTACGTAATTATATGAATAAAATAAAAGTGTACACGCAGTGGTTTTTAGAATTTGGTAAACAAAATCGTTAGACAATGATAAGAAAATAAGACGTACTTTTACGTAATTCTATGATGAAAAAATAGTATGTTGCATTACAAGGGTTGGAACATATAACGTGTTTCATTTCGAGGAATGCATATTACTTTTCATAGCAAGTTTATCGAAAATCTGATTTGAGGTACCTGTAGAGCAGGGCGAAACTCAGATTTTCGATAGACGTGCGATGAAAAATGAATCTCAGAGTCCGGGGTTCACTTCCGAACCTACAGAATCTAGCATAAGTTACGGCGAGTTAGGAATGCATATTAGGTAGATAATGAAAAAGTGATTTCAGTAAAAAAATTTAAGTACGAAAAGAGCCGAGTCTGGTAAAAGAAGGCAATGAAAATCGACAAAATTACGTTCTACGCATGTTTTTCATTAGTTTGTCAATTAAATTGTCATTTCCGAATCATCGCGTTACAATGCAGACTACGTCACCATACAAATGTAGAATTTCCAATTTTTATTTGGTAATGAAAGGAAAATTAATCATCAGTCAAGTGCTAGCTTCTGAACTGTTCACTTCGGCATTGAAAACCATTGGATTACATTTTGGCTTGAGGGTCGTTCTGGTGGATAGTGCTTGAATTTCGATGGCGTAGGAGGAACGGTACTGCAATCAACGTTTTTCTCTCCGTAATTCGTAAGCAATTCATTGTTTCAGTTATCATCTTTTGTCCTCTCTTTTCCAAACCCAAATTTTCTCTTTTTTCTTTCTTGAGAATAAATTATCTTTCTGTTATTCTACATTTTCCTACCTTTTTCATTTATCTGCTTTTTCCTCTGCTTACTTCGTTTCAAAATGGCAAAACCGAAGTTTCGAGAAGTATGGCTGAAAGATTCCCAGACTGAATCTAGATCCTGTAGGTTCGGAAGCGAACCTTGGAGTCTGAAATTTATTTTTTTCCGCTGGTTTTTACGCGCCGTAGGTTACGCTAGATTCAATTGTCAATTTTCCTCAATTTTGTGCTCTTAGTTAGTTTGGAAAGAATCAAATGGAAAACTGAATGACAAAATATCAAAAATAATAAAAGTACGGAAGATCTGATTGTTACAAACGTTACAAAAATCTTTTTTGATAATACAAAAAAATTGATTGCTTGTATTATTTGTGTTTTTTGTAAAAACGTGATTTTTTTAACAGTTTGTTTGCAATTTTTCTACATTACTTTCAAATGATCGCATATATTTCCACCTTTTTCAGATTTCATTATTTCCGTCATTTTTGTGAGTTTTAGAAAATTAGCATTTTTTTGGAGTTTACCAGTTTCGCCTGGTTACTAGATTTTTCCGATTACCAATTGAAATTCGAGTTCCGAAACAGAATTCCCATCATTTTTACGTTTCGTAAGGTCACGGGGAAAAAATTCTTTATCTTATCTCATCACACGAACACGGTCTCTACCTGTGGAAGTGGGAGCGAGGGAGTAAGCATGCTATCTTTTTGCCTTCTCTACGTTATCAGCACACTGACGAGTGTCTTGCTGGGGTGAGTCGGGGGAACGGAGAAAGCATGTCATTTTGTCCTCACTTCACATGTACACGGGTAGTTCGTAAGTAGTTCGTAAACGTTTATTTACCACGAGTAATTCAAAAAGTACATGGTGTAAATCGGCTTACGATAACGGTATTGCCTGAAATAGATTACCCGTCGTAAAGCTTGTTTCGAGAGTCCGAACATCGCTGAATATTCAGTTCCAAAGCGAGCAGATTTTGCGACAGTGTAAAGTTGTTACAACCGTACAAATGCGAACTTTCGCGAACTTTTGTAATGATCAAAGTCAACGTTTCCTACCCGACAACCGTTGAAGGATTAAACAATTACTCAAACTTTTATCGCCCTAAGGGCATGGAACGTTTGAGGCATACAAGCGCGTAAGTGTACAAAGTACATTGTGCTCTCCAGTATAATGCTTTTCCTCGACGTTAGAGCTTCACGCGTTCTCTGGGGAGAAGTTATTGAGATCGCAGCAGGTGCGAGCTAATGTGTTTATTTCCCAATCAGCTAGGAAAATTAATTAGTGCTTTAAAGCCAGATGCTTCCGCTGATCGCAATTTTCAGGATGTTTATGTTGCAGTGAAAACCCTTTTCCAGTCAAAAGTAGTTTTCTCTGGAAAGGGGTTTTGACAGGCAAATTTATACACAATTTCTTGAACTTCGCGTCATCGAATTTTGAATTTATGCGAAAGATTGAAACTCGGAGAAGGAAGAATTCGTAATTTGAGGCGTGGAATGTAGCTCGTACGGACTTTCCGAAAGAGAAGGGAAATGCGTGGGTTGGGCATATTGCATTACGGGAAGTTAGTTGGGCAGAGAAGAGATGTTTAGGTCGAGGGAAGTCATTAGTTGGGAACAATCGCGTAACCCTATTGCAACCGTCCCGAGTTATTGATCTAGAAACGTGGGATATGTTTCCTGGAAATAATTAGTTCTGACGTTTGATATTCGATACGACGGAGGAAACGACGTCGAATCTGACATCGACACATCGTAACGGGTGAATTCCAAACCTGATTTACAGTTCGAAGTGTTCAATACATTATCTTCAGACTTGAAAAATGATTGTATATTTCTGTATTTGTTCAGTTCGTCAGTCGCTGCGTTGAGAAAAATGACACTTCATTTACCACCTGACATTGTTCGCGAAAACATCTGGTTCAGACTCTGACAATCTTCTTCGTAACATTTACTCCATCGGAAAATTTTCCAACTGAGAGAAATGATAAGCGTTAACTTCATTCCTTCCATCCCCACGTTTTTTGCTCATGAAATTTACGGCACAAAACGAAATAGTAATGACTACTCTGCGGATCTTCGAGCAAAAAATCTCGGGTTTTATCTCATTCAAAAATATTGAAAAGGTCTTTGAAACGACGCCTTGGTTTTTTGCTCAGCCTCTGTGTTTGCTGAAATATAGGGTAACGAAACATTTCTCTCCGTATCGGACTACGAATACATTCAATATTTGAAGGATTCTTTTTCGGGATGGAGGGTGTAATGTTTGTTCGCATCGAACAGAGGCTCTGTATTTGAAAAGTGGTGCATTTTGTAAGCCCATTATTTCTTTCGGAGCAAGATTTTCGTTCCCTAAATTCATAAACTATTTCAACCGCGAGTATTTTCGTCTTTTCGATTTAAATGTTAAAATAATCGATAACGCCGATGACGTTATAGATTTAAAGAGCCCCTTGGCGTCGCGTCGAGTGACATTATTTTGAAATCTGACGCCAGGACGACATGTCAATAACACAAGGTGTACGAGTCGTAGTGAATATAGGTGTAGAATCAATCAAAGGATAAGCCAGGAAATGGAAAGTATACCGATGGTCACGCGGTGTCTACTCTGTGTAGGAGAGCGAATTGGCAGCCGCAATCACGAGGTTCTCTGGCTCTTCGAGGGTAGTGAAAGCACGTCTCCAGCACGCAGCAACCCCCTTCCCCGCACTGAATCATCATATCCGACTATGTTGTCATTACGTCGATTATACCATCGATACTTTCGTCGTTCCGCGCAATGCAACGGTCGTTCGCGAAGCCAAAACTCGAGACTTTCGAAACGAATTTTCACGCTACGTTTCTCGAGTTAAGAAAGTCTCGGGTCTTTCTAAATAAAGCGGAGTCAACGGAATCCACTTGACGCCTTTGAATGGCTTCGTGAGATTCAAGAGGAGTTTACTCGCGTTACAACAAAGGGAAATAAACCGAAAGGAATCGCTTCGTTACTCCGGAGAAAAAGCGTTTCGGATTCCACTGGGGAATACAAAAACCTTGGCTTTTCCCGAGTACATTTTCATTTTTAACGACTCCTGCACGTTTTGTGAATAAACGCTGGAAAAGATGGCAAGTTCATTTTTGTTTCACACCCGGAAACTGCTTCGCGAAATAACTCCGTTGCATTCGACAAACGTCGCGTCGTGAAAACAAAAGCGCATAATTTCCCGTTCGTTCCGACCCGTCGGATTTTGACACTTTTTTCTTCGACGGGCAGAAATTAAAGCGGAACTGTTAGCGTTTCAACGTCACATGGAATTGATTTAAAATTATTCTCATCGGCATATGAAAACGAATTTTCAGAGGTACGTTTTCCGAGGAACAAAGTACGTTATGACAGGGAAATAAATTGAATTTTGCGCATATCGCGAGTGTCTTTACCTGGGAGCAGGGATGCTGAGTCGGGTGCTGCGTGTACGAGGGGTTCGTTGCTGTGCATACCCCAGTTCCTGGGACCTTCGTCGCCTCTTTGTAGTCTGGTTGATATGGCAGCAACATGCGAATTTTTCCCCAACGATTGAAAAAGAGCGCTATCGCGCCCGCCCACACCATTAGTACTATCACAACTATACCAACTTCCACCCCTCTCACCTGCGAACCGCAAAAAGTACATCCTTCATTACAACTTTATTTTCCGGGCAAATAGAAAGGAAAAAAGTAGATTATCAAAAACGGTGGATTCTGGATTTTTTGAACCGTTCAGTACTTTATTGAATTTTCTTTCCGAATGCCGGAAAAAATATTATAATATTTGTGTTGGGTGTTATTTTGGTATACAATTAGTATTTTCACAGCACCTTAGGTATTTTTTCGGTATTTTTATGGAAATATAACCAATATCCAAAGAAAGACGGAAAATTATCGTAATCTCAAAACCGCCAGGGTGAGACTTTCAATACATCCTTCATTGCAAATTAATTTTACGAGCAAATGGAAAGGAAAAAAGTAGATTACCGAAAACGGTGGATTCTGTATTTTTCTAACCATTCAGTACTTTCTTGGACTTTCTTTTCGCATTTCTTTGAGTGAATTTCACTCCAGAAAGTGTGAAAATGCCATCACTTGTATTGGAGCAAGGTTTTTATTCCAATTGAGAGAGAGCGTTGAGAACATCGTAAAAATACGGAATATGCCGGAAAAAATATTATAATTAGGTGTTATTTTGGTAGACAATTAGTATTATGAAATGGGCATTCCTCCGGTACAAAAGCCAAGTAGAAAATTCATGATCTCAGCCAATTTTCACAATACTTTAAGTATGTTTTTGGAAATTTTGCCAATACCCAAAAAATGCTGAAAAATTATCGTAATCTGAAAACCGCCAGGTGAAACTTTCATTTTGAAAAAGTGACATCCCACTCAATCGGAAACTTCACTTTAAAAAATTGAATGAATTTGTTTATATTTTTTCTCCGGGTATTCAGCCCCGATAGTGTAAAATTCCATAAATTTGTGTAATTACTAAACAAATTGTGTGAAGTAACACTTTTTCGGGTAAAATTCCTCAATGCATAAAATAACTATAAAATTTAACATCGATGGAGCGATGTACAAAAAATATAAAAAAAACTACGATTGCTTTGTTTTATAATTTATTATGCCCTGATGCAAAAAAAGCTCTACTTCTTATACTCCGAACAAGCAAAAAAGAGCGTCAGGAATTTTTCGGAATATTCAAGTTTCCCGTGAAAACGCGTGTGAAGCACGTTCCGTGCACAAAAAAGTTCGAGGTTGTTATCCGTGTTTACAGGCGCAGAATCGGTGCTAACGTGGTGTATATTTTCGCGCCAGATACGCGTGATAAATCATGTTCCTGAGAAGCGCGAAGCGCGTATCGTTCCGAGAGAGTATCGCACTCCTTAAAAGGCTTTCTTCAAAACTTTCAACGGTAACGAGCGAATAACTGCCTGAATTCCCCGCGCGCCAAGTCCGCGTCCTTTACAAATCGAGGGATTCGCCCCCCGAGATGGGAATATTGTTTCCTCGGGTACTAAGCTTCGGCCGCGCGCTTTAAGCCCCGAGTTATTCAGCGTTGGATAAAGCGGAAATGTAAGCACCGGGAAAATTCTCTCAGAGCTCGGAGTTTGCGCGAAATTGAATGAGGCAAAAAGGCAATCGTTACAATTCCTCAAACCGGTATAAATTCTTGTAATTCGAACGGAGCAACTTCCTCGACCGCACATTTTTCAGCACCGCGACTCGTGATTAACGAGGGCTTTCGATCATTTGTATCGGCGGAGAGCGGCGCTATTAAATTTGGCAGTTTTAAGCTATGCAATTTCGGGGTAATTCTCGGGGTTCGCTTACTTGCATGTAGGTTTGGGGCTGTTGAGCTGACGGAGGCGGAGGCGGTATCGGGACGCCCGTAACCGCTGCGTCCTGTTGCGAAGAAGTTCGTGGCGGTTCTAGAAATGGAGAAAAAAACTTGTCTCGTGAAGGAACTCTCAAACATAACTAAACGCGATCATAAAATGAAAACTTTGTACTCTTCAATCTTTTCTCTTTTGAACAGTCGAGACAAATTACGGAAAAGTCCTAGTGAATTTATGGTTTCGAAGATGAATTTACTAAAAAGAAGTTTGTCAGTTTGTTTAAGTTTGGATGAAAGAAACAGTGAAATGAACACAAATATTGAAGTAAGATGAGGATTTAAATTACTTTTTCTTCTGATCAATATTCGATTGAAATTTGTGTAAAAATTGAAAATAATTCGAGTTTTAAATAGAAATTTAATTCACTTTATATTGATTTGTTACCGAATTTCATCAAGTTCTAGACATTAAATTGTAAAGACATTAAATTCGAGTTTTGTTTTGTATTATTTATTGATTAATTTGTTTCTTCATTCACCAACTTATTTATAAATTCATTCCCGAACATTTGATTTAAGGCATTCGGGATTAATGTTTCATGGCGAAAAAGTTGAAGAAACTCGTTCTTTTTCGGAGATTGATGTTTTCGCAAGTGATTTTCTGTCTTCTGTTGTAAATGATCGATTGGACGGTGAAATTTACCGAGAGTGCGGAAGACGATTGGTCTGCTGCGGAACTTTTTGCCGTCCCTGACGGCGGTCACGACGAGCTGATATTGCGTGTCTGGCCTGAGACCGGTCAATGTGACTGCGTCGCTGTTACCTGCGACCACCGCCATTACCCTGTAACTAAGCCCCTTTCCATTGTGATTCAATATTATGATTGATATGCTGATTTGCCGGGACATGCATACCATTATGCACAGAAATGGGACGGGTTTTCATAGCTCAAAGTTACTTTTTTACGGCTAAACGTTGCTACTCTGAACTTTAAAAAGACAAATGCGATATTTTTTTCAAATCCAAAATGCTGCTCGATCAATATGTTCAGTTGCGATGAAAAAATTGCGTTGCTACGGGGATTACACGAGTACTTCCTTCGTTTTTGTAATCGCATTATTTGTGTTGTGCATATCGACGAACTTGTTGCTGATCAGTATAAAAACAGAAGTGGAAGTTAAAGAGAAACAGCGGTTTCGTTTGAAACAAAGTTTTCTCATTGATTTTTCTGAATCGATGCATGAGCGCGAGTTAAACCAAACCTAGAAATGTTAATACGAAACCCACAAAACCAAGCGTTAAATAGTGTTATGTTTATTGAAACTTTCAGTTTCATTCGTTGATTGAACAAATTTTCGACACAAGCAAAACCAAATGATTTCTAAATTTCGTAAAGCGATAAATTTCGAAGCTACGTGAAAATCCGTATTTTTCAACACAATGCGTGATTCATCCGTTTTATATCCGTTAAACATTTCCAAACGACGTTGGACATTGCGACGTCAAGGCGGTCTAAATAGATTTCCTGAAGCTCTGTAACGCGATTATTCAAAATGAGCCTTGTTTCATGGAGTTTCCGCCTGTTCGTTAACGTTCGTCTGTCACCGGTTCATCGAGTTAGTTTAAGTATTTCAAACTTTCCGGAAGAAATACGAGTTTTGTTAAAACCATTTGCGTGAGGCTGCTTCATTCGTCAAAAAGGAAACAAATTTGCGAAACTTTGCAGTTACTTCTAACGTTCTTTAATTTCATTGTTATCTCCTTTGTTTACGATTAAAATAAAAATAGATAAGCAAAGATAAAAGAAAGATACAAAAGTCGATATTACGAAAATCAAATTGAGATGAAGATGAATCAATATAAAATAAAGATAATAAGGTAAAAATAAAATTCAAATTACAATTGGAATACAGAAAAAAAATTCGATCTGAGGTAAACTCGTTAATTTTTCATTCTTCGAATTAACCGATAAAAAAGAGCTTTCTGTTTTCGTACGTAATTCGATTCGCGAGCACTTCGTCCTTCGATAATACGAGTTTCGTTAATAAGCAATTTGTTACCTCGGTTTAAATTTATTGGAAATCAATGCGAAGCACGGTAATAGACTTTCGGCGCATTATCCGGTTGTTTACCTGGGAGTTTATTTATTTTCAAAGATGTCATAACTAAATTGAATTATACTGATTGGAAGCCTCATGTCACTCAACTCGCTTCGAACTTTCGTGCTTGGGGAGTTCCTGCTACTGTGCTTTACGTTTCTAACCCTAAGGTGTGAGTGATATGTTGCGTATCTGGTGAACATGTTTCGACCGACATTCCAGTTTTACGGGTAATTTCATTCAACGACCAGAAATGGGCAATTGTCATATGACCGGTCAATCAATAGCGATTTGACCCAAAAAATGACCGTCAGTGACCATCAATATTATCGTTTTGAAAATTTTTTAAATTTTGAAAAAGCTTATTAAGCCTTGTAAACAATGCCAAAAAGATCCGTTTACAATAATGCTAAAGTTAAATAATGTTTATTAATGTATTCTTATTAAACGTTTGAGTCCTATTTTTATTTTTTATTTTTCAAACAAATCGATTCATAATTGGATGTATTTTCATCGCAAACTTGACATTTTGATTGACAACTTGGTATGCTCTTGTATTTTTTATGAAAATAAAAAAAATCAATTTTAGTACTAAATAACAATGAATAATATCATCGTCTTTCAAATTAATAAAACCTAGAGTTCTATATTGAATTCGAAAATGAATATTGCAAAAACAATGATTCAATGACGCGTCGATCGATTACTTTTGATGACCTTCACTGACCATCGATTTAGACGTTTTGGAAATTTGTAATTTTTTTAGGTTTACGTCTTGTAAACGATCCCAAAAAGATCCCAAAAAGATGTATCAGTAATTGCATGTATTTTTATTGCAAACTTGGTATTTAGATAAAAATAAACACAAATGAGATGCAATGCTAAAAAAGTTGATAAACATTATCTTTACAATTAATAGAATGTAGAATTAAATATTGAAAAAACGGACAAATCCAGAAATTTATTGTTCGTGGTCATTTAACTGTCACATTTTAATGATTTCCTGACCGGTCATTGCCCATTCCTGCTAATGACACATTTTCCAACGTGTTGTTTTCTTTTAGCGACATTGAAAAGCGTTTCATAAATGATTTTTTCTGCATCATTCATGAGCTCGTTTGCGGCGAGGTAAAAAAGGCGCTGCAAAAAACACGAAAAGATGGAACATCAACGAAGTTAAAACAGAAATGGCTGGGTTTCGGCTAATGACTATAAATTTGTACATGAAAAAAAGACACATTCGTCGGGAACGATCACTACGTTCGTGTTTTTTTGGCAATCTAATTTGGCCTGGACTTCACAGAAAAAGTATGATAATGTACCTGCTGTTGTTACTCCTGCGCCGCAAAGAAAGCGAAATATTGTACGTTAATGTTGAGAATTATCTTCCGTGATAAAAAGCAGGCATCATGACGTCACGCGAGAAAATATCCGGAGACGTGGATAAATGTTTTATGGAAATAAAATACAGAGAAAAAATGAAACGTCGAATCTTCGAAAGGCGGGAGGAGAATTTTAGTAAACGAGCGTATCGATTCGGAAAGCGACACGTCTCGGTATTGTCCAATCGAGTTACGTTTTCGCGATCGCACTGTGCTCTGCTTTTTAGCGATCCCGACACAGAAGGTTTCAACACTTGAAACACAATACGCATTAAGCAGCTTTAAAGGCTTTTTTGAGTTTTTTTGGTAATACTTACACCTGGGATTCGTCATTTTCGGTGCTGTTACTACGCGATAAGTGCAAGTACCTAAATATCCAAGACACACGTTTTTAACTTTCTCTTAAAGTCATACATTTTCATGAATCATTTGTGGAGGAAAAAGAGGCCGAATGTCAATAATAGCAAGTAAACAAGAAAAAAAAATAGAATGTGTTTTCGTTGGTGAATTTGGAAGTGGAGAAATAATCTCCGTCCGTCGATGAACGTCGAAACGCGCCTCTCGTTATTATTTCAACCGTGAAACTTTCTAATGACATTTATCGAGAGGAGCAATACGGTTGGCGTTTCGGATGCGTACTCGACGGAAGTTACGCCCGAAATAGACCAAGATAAAATGGCAGGGACGCACCTGGCGTCGGTGGGCTTGTATATGACGTCGTACTTCTCGACTTTCTCGACTTGGCTCGTGCTCCAGGATACGCGGACGGACGACGGGGTCAGGAACATCACTGAAACACGATTCACAATCAATTCGATGATAAACTGATAAAACAACTCCCCAGGAACCGAAAAAAAACTGAAGTCGGAACGGTTTCGAAACCGTTTTTTGCTGGAACCGGAACCGGAATTGGAATCGATAAACATTTTCATTTCTGAGTTTTTCCGGTCATTACAAAATTAAGGTTTTTTAGAGTTTCGTAAAACCAGAACCGAAATTTCATTTGATTTCGGTCCCTGCAACTTTCATAAACTTACCGGTTATATTTTCTGGCATCCCAGGCAAGCTCGCTATGGACCCTGAAACAAAAAAAAGACCATGAAATCCGAGTTCTTTGACCGTACATTTTCCATTTCACCAGAAGCGAAATTGAATTTCCTCGCGAATAAAATCCAGGATTATTTATCTTTTCAATCATTCTTGACAATGCTCGTGCCGAATCAAAGTACGCTCGAATCCTTAATTTTTTCAGGCTTCGAACGTGACGGATTGCGCGAATTTCAAGATTACGTGCCTTTATTTAAGAACGTCCTTCTTCGAGGAAATGAGTGCCCTTATAATCTGGTTTATGGCGTTGTTAAACTTTTAAAGGGTTTATCACAGTATTCGCGGCATAAGGATAATAGAATAAATAGGATGAAGGAAAGAACAACAATGAAGATAGCGCGTTGATAATTATAGCTGCGACGATCTAGATAATTGTCTTTACGGAACAGGCGTTTTTGCGATCGTAATCTTGATTGATGTTACTTTTTTCTGGGTTTGAACAAATTTGAAGTTGATATACCACTTGGGTGTAATTTACCTTTGACGGGGATGAATATTAATGTTCCTATCATATTTTTAGAGGTTTTTAGTTTGAGCCTAATTACAATTCAGGACTCTTAAATTCAAAAATCATCAAATCAATAAATTTTGCATGTTCAAAACATCAGAAATTGGAAATTGCATCCAACAAATAGTTAGTCTTCGGGAAAAAAATGAGCGAATGAGTTTGTGATATTTTTGATAGTTTCCAATGCCAAATCATTACTTTTTAACCGTTTAGTTTTTCGTGCAATAATTTTACCACGTGGATATAAAAAATAGAGTAACATGGTTTAGTTTTCATCGACAAATAAAAATTCAACGTTAAAAACGTACACTTTTTTCACAGTTTTTAAATTAATAAAACATTGCAATACGTTAAAAAACTATTTTCCATCAACCACTGATTGTCACGTTCGTACGTCCTCAAAATAAAAAAGAGTATTGAAAAATCAGCGAAAAATTGCGTGCAATTTCGAAGTATTGAAAAGTAGTAAATACCAATAAGACCAGCTCCTTGAAGGAATAATATGGTGGCCCAAAGGACCATACCGCCAGCCTGGCGGACCAGGAATGGGCCGCGACTCCTGCCACACACAGTCCCTTATCCACTTCTGCTTCTTGTTACAATGCCAGTCAATCCCTCTCGAGCTACAACGAAAGCTCGACTTTCGCTCGCGCGCGTACTTCCTTCGCTACCCGCGATCTTCACCGCACTGCATCTTTCTTTCGCATGCAGCAACTCGGCAACGATACGAATGGTCCGTCGTACGCGCCCGAGTGCTCCGCCTTCATTGCGTGTCTTGCTTTAACTTTGGTTCACCGACCTACGTCATGTTTCACAAGAAAACGGGCGTATCTCCTTTGCCGCTGTAAAAGAAACAAAAAGGCATCTTCGTTAGTACATAATACATTTTTATCGAACAACAATATTATATTTTTGGTTGCGATGTTTATTTTCCAACTTACTCACTTATTTTTACGTTCATTAATAAAAAAAACAAAGTTCTATTTATTATTCTCCGTCATTCGACGGAAGATTTATTTATTGTTGTGCAAACTTGGACAGGAAATTGTTTATTAAAATTCGCGTGATTATTATTTCGTCATCTCTGGGTTAAGCTTTTATTTTCAAAATGTAAAATATTCTGACAAATTAGTTTAATCGATAAACGTCGATCGTGACCCAAGGGAAATCGTGTGATTGCCGTGCAGTAATTATTGTGATTGAGATCCCTGATTGCCCTTCTTACGAAGCCCGGGTCAAATAACGAATTAATCACTTAAAGAAATCAATAATTTATCCGGATAAAAGCGTGCATCAAATTATCCGTTTTTCAAACGACGCATCATACAATATGCACCAAGTTTAAAGCTTTTTTTATGTTATCCGAAGGGGGAACTTGAATTTTTAATGCGCCATTTCGAAAACGTGACGAACTTTACAGCAAACGCGGTTCTCGAGTTTTCGCGGGTCATTAAAAACACCGCGGACCGACGTCTTGACAAAGACGCCGCGAGCTTCGGGCCAATTTATTTAAAGTGTGGAAAATACCTCGGTTCTTAACCTGCTGGTCACGATAAGCAGCTGCATGTATATAAAGCTTTCTCTGCAACCGGTGTAAACTACCTGCAGCTTCATTTGCTGCCCGAAAGCTTTAGCAGGCGCGAACTTTCTTGGTGTATTTTAGTTGGCACGAAAAGCTGTTCTCCAGCTTCTCGAGCCTTCGAGGTTAAAATATCAACTGCGATTGCGAACAAATCTCACGGAGCTCGCAACTATATTTCCCGAAAACCGGACCACTAAATTTTGGAGATCCGAACTTTCTCTACGGACAAATAAAGTGTTTCGTTTAATTATTGCAGTCTATGAAACATTTTGAATTCCCGATTAATCGTCTCGAGCCCCGTTAATTCCTTTATTAAATTCGACCGGTCATTGTTGCGGTCTTTTTGACCAAGTCAAGTCAATGAGCTGGCTAAGCCGAGTTGCCATCAAAGTTAAGCTTCACTTTGAAGTTTAATATTGACCAGTCAACGGCGACTTGTGGGTTTTGAATTTCTTCTTTCGTAATATCGGATAATTGTAAATTCGCTTGCGAAAATTGAACTGTAAATGTAACAGGAATTGTTTGCCAGTGCGAAAATAGTTCAGTTTGGATAACGCAATTTCGCGTCGATGCGTGTCATCTTCTGTACCCAGATTCGAAGGCTGCGAGATCCATTTGCATGAAGCGAAGGATATAAATATCTCTATTGACTGCTCGACGCTATGCTGAAGAATGAAAAAAAAAAGGATAAAAAGTTCGGTAACCCTTAGCTCGAGCATGCGGTATCTCGAATGCCTTTATATTTGTTTGCTCTTCGAACTTCACTTTGCCGAGGAGAATAATCTGCTGCAATAGCAACTCCCAACTGCTGGAATGTATAAGTCTCGTGTAAAAAATACAGGCAAAATATCTCAGAAAATTGTTTTCCCGTGAAAGCTGAACGGCGCGAGGGAGCTTTACCCGCTTCGGAAAAATCAATTAGGGTCGTATTCTTTTTTATTCATGCGACAGCGTTTGAATTTTGGAAAATTCGCAACGTTAAAGCCTGAATTGAAATCAAAAAGGACCGATTAATTGACAATGACTTAACCAAAAAAATAACGACACAAATAACGCGTCGATTGACCAATTTTCTAACGTCCAAAAATTGTCCATTTCTGATTAAAAGCGAAAGATAAGTTATTGAAAGAAAAAAACGAGTCCTTGGGCGACGAAGCAGATGACATTTTTCCATTCTCAATTTTTCCGAAGTCAAATGTTTCTCCCCACGTACAATGTTGTTCGATAACAGTCGGCAGCACTTCAATTACGCCACGGCTTTCGACGCATCCGTCCACTCGCGGGAACAACGTATTCCCACGTAACATCGTTGGGTCGTTATTTACTTTCACCGGAAGCTCATTCCAACGAATTTAAACTAAAGTGTACGCTCAGTCCTTTTTCAAAATCATAAAAAGCACGGTCAAGTGCGCCCGGTGCGCTGATAAAGATCCCAAGAGTATAAATGGCCCGCAACAAAATTCTCCGAGACATTTAAAACGACGCTGGGCACTGGCTCCTTCCGCGAGATTGTTAATTTATTGCCTATTATTTTCCTGAGTGAACATCGTTTCCCGAGATTCGGGAAACGTTGCTCTGGTAGGAAGCATTTGAAAGCTCGTCGGGTGAAATAAAAGCTGCCCGAATCCTTGCGGAAAATAGCACCGAGTTCGAAGCGTTTTACGCTTTATTGAGTACCGCGACTTATCCGGTAATAAATTCGTACCAAGATAGAAGATTTAACGTTCTTTTTTCGGGGAATCCATCTGTTTTATTCCACTTGTAATGTACGGCGCACACTGGAAATTAACGGGAAACGAGGGCTTTTTGAAAATACGAGGGAGTCAAAGGAAAACTGACATTTATACACGTGTAATACGAACTGCAGGTGGGGTATGTTATAGAGCCGAGGCACGGTATCCAGGGCGATGGCACGCGCCTGCACTTAACGTTCTTCAGTCGTGCATGACTCTTTTGTTGGATGAGATAGCAGTTTCAGAAAGGAAGAGCTTAAATAAAGACCCAACTCGCGAAAATATCGTATTCGTTTGCGTCGGATGGTTTCGAATTCGGAACATTTTTCACTTCTGTTGGAGTCGTAAAAATTACGAAATAACAAGGCAGAACATTTCTCTCGTTTCATCTGGAAAGATTTTCACCTCTGAAAGTATTGTCGGAGTTAGTGCTATAAAATGTTTCACGATTTGATAGAAATTATTGCGATCTCAATGATATTTCATTGAACACGATGTCGCTGGCCGGAAAATTGATTGCCGCGCGTTTTTATGATATTGCATGGGAGACAAAGTGATATAAAGTACAAATCCACGTTTGATAAAGACACTTGAACAATACGAATGTTCGTCGTTTCAATGCACTTTTCAATTCTCTAAAATGTTGTAGTCCAAGCCTAGGGCGAATAATTGAAAAAGGTAGCGTTCGATTCCGCCCGATTGATTGGATTTAAGAACTCTATTGATTACTAAATCGCAAAATTGCCGGATTTTCAACTCCGAAATTTTATTACAAGTAAAATGCAGCTGAATTTGTCTTCAATAGAAAAGGTTTCAATCAATTGCGAAGGCCGGCAATCAATCTATATTCGTGTCTGCAAAGTGAGATTCATTCTGAACAATATTTTGAAATCATTCCATTTTGTCGCGCTTTTGCCGTGTTTGCCTTTAATCGTGTTAAAAGTGAAACTAAAAGCCGTGCAGAGTATTTGAAAGCCCGTCGAAAAGTTAAGGAACGTTTGTAAATACACGAATCGAGCATTTTAATGAGATCGCACGTCCCTCGTAAGAAATTTCGCAAACATTTTTCAACACGATCTGAATGCAAACTAAAGTGATAAAATGTAGATTTAATCGGACGCGTCTGAAATAATCTAATGTTGCGCTATTCCTAATTCAAAACAAACTGAAACTGTTTTTATTAGTCATTATAATTTTCATTGGATACTTAATAAGTTAAAAGCGCCCACAACACTGTTATTTATTGATATAAAAATACGAACCAATTGATTTTCTCGTTACACGTTGCTCTCAAGGGTAAAAGCGAGGGTGAAATGAACAAAGACATGTAGGAAAATTCGAGGGGATTCATATGGAACACAAACATCTACATGTTTTGTTTAGGGAAGACGAGCGTTAATAACATTTTATGTTGTCGTTTCCCTGAATCTTCAACGTCGCCATTTACGTGAGATGATTAATTATCAAGTAAAACATGAATCATTATTATTTTTCGAACGGCGTAATTAAGGAGAAACATGTCACTTTGTTTTGATCCTCAAATTGCAAAGGCAAGCATGACAAAAATAACTGATTCCCTCTTTTCTCTCATTTTTCGAACGTACACTCGAAACCTCGTGTCGTATCTGAGTTTTCCAGGTCGCCACACAAGCCTCGATAAAATTAATGTCGAAAAATCAATCATTTTATCGGCCAAATGAATTTGAGGAGCCGGAAATGATGGAAATTCAATGAAGTGCATCGTAAATTCGCGGGGACAATATGGCGCAAAGATAACGACCCGGGGAAGCAGAGCTACAAGCTAAACAATTGGTTCAATAATAATTGCATTAAAGAATCGTTGTTGTTTTGAACCTCCAGCGTTTCCGCGATCCAAATTAGAACCAGAACATTCAACTCGCGCTTGTTAATAAGTAAACGCGGGCGCGATTTCGACTCCGCACATCCATTTATCTTCGCTTTACGGTCTCGTAAAATTCACGGTGCTCCTCGGACCGTGACTCTATTTTCTCGTTACGAAATGATGGGCCGGGAATTCAAATTTTTCGAGGGCTTTTGAAAAATGACTATCAATTACGCGCGGCAACGTTTCAGCGACGTATTACATTAACGAGACTCTGGAAACAAAGACTTCGATCAATTGCCAAGCGTCACTTTGGATTTAAATTGAACCGGAGTATGTGAATGCCAACGGCAGGAAACTCGTGACGCGACTACTCTTAATTGGTTATCGAAGAGTCGTCTTTGTCCGAATAACGAGAATCATTAGAAAAATGCGACGATAAGTGAAACGGACCTCGCGCTTTGAAAGCACTTCTGGACGATTCTACATTGATTTTTAACGTTTCTTTTGTATATTTTTATCATATCGTAAATCCTTGATTAATTTTTGATGAAGATTAAAATTTCATTGTAAATTAATCCGCTTCTGCTATAAAGGGTTGATAAGAAGACACTATAGTTTTCTTTGAAAGCGCAATTTCAAAATTTTACAAATATTTGCAACGTTCCAGTGTGTATATTTTTATTAATTGATGATCTTAGATTAATTTTTGATGACGTTATAATTTTTTATAGAATTAACTCCCTTTTTCCCGCAAAATATTAATATTTTCTTCGAAAGCCGAATTTCCGATATAGATTAAAAAATTTTAAGTTATTTACAAGGTTTCAATTTGAATAGTACTTGGATGAATTTCTAATGGCGTAATTTCATTGAGAATTAACTCTTTTTCTCTGTAAAAGGTTAATAAGAAGACAATGGTTTCCTTTGAAATCGCAGTTTCTTAAGCCTATTCTAATTGTTTCGTACCGGGAAGTTGCAAAGGATTTACCGTTGCGTAAAATCCAAGCGCGGAAACTCATTCAGTCCCTCGCGATTGTAACTAAGAACGAGTCTATTCGTTGTTCAGTTTACATTGGATTCGACAGAATCAAAAAGCTGTATAGAGCAAGTTTATCTCAACTTCCTTTTCGAAAAATCGTGTAATTTTTATCGCGTTAGTTCAGCGCCTGGATCGAAAAAGTCGCACGTGCTCTCGAACGATAAAAATTGATAAAATTGGCAAACAAAAAATACTATCATATGCGTATTGTTTTTTATTGCATATTTTTGTCAGATCCGCAATTCGTTGAATAAAAAATAAAAAGTCCCATTTTTTCTCCTCTGCCTGGATACCATTGTTTTTTCGAACATTTATTGCGAAACTTGGCTGAAAGTAAACAGAATGCAAAAATTGTCGGGTGGATTTATTCTAAACATCGTAGCAAAGCTTTGCAAATGTGAATAAAAACCCGTGTTTTGCAACGTTCCTGGAAAAAACATATCGAGGGAACTTTTGATTTGAGAGAACTTGCAGCGACAAAGTTTCTTCATATCGTTTGAGAAAGTTAACTTCTTGAAATTTGAAATTAATCGAGTCAGAACTAAAGATGCTAGCGATTATTGTTTTAAAACGTTGGGTTATTACGTCGCGTCACTTCTTTTGACCCGTAGAATGACAAAAGTTTCACTTCCAACCGAGCTAGTGTCTATAGTTCTAATTGGATTAATTTTGAATTTGAGAAAAACTGCCTCAAACGATGCAGAGAAACTTTGTCGCTGCAAGTTTTCACAAATCGAAAGTTCCCTTGATACTTTTTTCCCGCAAACTTTGCGAAATTTGGAATAAATCTACGCGCGGATTTTGGCATTCGGTTTACTTTTAGCCGAGTATTCGCGATAAATGTTTAAAAAAACATTGATTTTCAGCGGAGGAAAAATTTGACCTTTTTTTATTCAACAAATTGAAAGTCTAACAAAACAAAAAAATTAAAAAAATGTTCTTTCGAACAATGCACGTATAATAGTATTTGTTTTCTGCAAATTTCATCGATGAGTTTTCATCATTCAATTTCCGAGTATGGAGAACATAATCGGACTCTTTGTCCGAGAGCGCAGCGAATTTCTCGATCCGGGCGCTCAATTGCAAATACAGGAATACAGCCAACAAAAGCTTTCACACCGACGCGCCATGCTTGAACATTGCGCGCCCGGGCAGAATGAGATACGAGCTTCGCGTTACTTTAATACACCGCGATTTAATGTGTCCCAGATCGGGGTAACTTTATAGAATTACAGGTAATCTCAATGGTCTTGTTCACTTGTAAATTGAAAGAGCAGAGTTCGAAAGAACCAAGAGTCGCCGGGGAGAAATACATGGAGAGCAATGACTTCGCGTAGATGAAATCCTAAATGCGCTCTTTAAATTTGAATCAGTAAAATTTTTACTGTTTCAATCAGTAATTCGGTTTACTATTTATGTTTTCATTGTACCCAGTAATCGACAAACGATTTTAAAAAATACGATTAAAAACGATTAGTAAAACGTTTTTCAATTATTTCCTTACTCAAAAGGAAGCACTGAAATCCAGTATTTTAAGTACTTCAATACTTCAAACTTAGAATTTAAAACATAATCGCTCTTTACAATCAAATCACATCTCGAGGTGTTTTTCTGTATATAAAGTATGAGCATAATCGAGTAGATAGCGCGCGGTATTTATAAATGTGGTTAGTATCAGATCTCAAGTTCAAATTTTAGGTAGCCCCAAAATTTTCCAAAAAAAATTTCCAAAACGTCTAAAAACTAAATTTGAAGGATGTGCAAATTTTTTTATTATAATTAACAAGCAATTATAGTAAATTGAAATCTTGTGGGGGAGAAATAATGGTTAATACTGAGGAAATATGGTAGTGCTAATATTCTAGCACTTGGGAGATTTTCTTGAATAAGAGGAGCGGAAATGATCCTTCGGAATTCGGATCAACGTCGAAGTATTCTCGGGAACAGAAATCTATTACAAAGAAGACGCGAGAAAAATCCGGAAAATTTGTCATAAAAGACTCGCGTTGCGTGAAAATTCCTTTTCGCCTTATAAACTTTTGTATTTTACGATGACGCGTTCTTGGGCGTCCCGGACACCGAAAAAAGTTGAAAGTATTGAGAAAAGCTGTAAAGCGCAATATGCCAGCTGGACGAAATGGGAAAATGTACACGCGGCGATGATAGCGCCGGGGACATAAAAATTTCAACAAGTTTTGGTCAGTAAAACCCAGGAAGCCGTGGAATACGTTTGAAGCGTTAATAAGAACGGCTTCAAGTGTCGGGGTTGAGCTTCGATGAAGAGTAAAGCAAAGGAATGCCCGGGGATTCGGATTACGCGACGACGTAAAATTTTTAATCAACCCACCTCAGTATTTTCACTCGGAATTTTTGAATTTTCCTCTTCAATTTCGCGAGAGATTACACTTCTAAGAGGAAATCAACATTTTCATCCATTTTTACGATATTAAAGCTTTTTCTTCGCTTTTATAGTCGTCATATTATTTTTGTATTAATATTTCTACCCATTTGTTGCGAATAAAAACTAATAATTTTGAAATCAAATGGAGAACATAATATTCGATAGCAAAATTAACGATCGATAACGTATTATATTCGTTAGTTTTCATTCTCCAGCTACAAAGTATTGAAATTGAGGTCAATTCGCTGCAGTTTTGCGAGAAAAATAGAGAATTTTATAAACGGAATATTATTTATAAAAAAGTGGGACAACGAGGGAGTAACGAGGAAGATTTTTTTCGATGTACGACGCTCATCATTATGCAATACCTCCGGCAACGTTCTTTGTCTTTCTAACAAAGATCGCGTTCTGGTACACGCCATTGATTACGCGTCATTTGGACGTGACTCCGTCACTGCACCCCCGAGGCCCGAGGAAAGCCAGGCTGACTAATTCGACACAAGGAAAGGGAGCGAGACAAAGCGCCGAAGGGAAAGGATGTCCATTCTGATGCGGATTCTCGCGAGAAATTGTCAACCCCGAGGCTCCTGGATTTCGCGCAATTGCAGTCTGGGGATGTGGCATTTTTCCTCGCACTTCAGACGCCCCCGTAGAGAGAAAGTAATTTATTTATCTATAAAACAACCGACGTACGTGACTCGCAAAAAGACAATTTCTTACTTTGATACATTTCGCTAAACGAGGCTAAAATACCCCGCAAAGGGTGATTTAGGATGAACAATTTCGACGTCGGAAAATTGGACTGTAATTTATTGCAGCCTCGAGAACCCTCTCATTATTGCTGAGAAAAAGGATTACACTCGAAGGGAAAAGTCAAATTTGTCTCTGGAAACGTTGGGAATCAGCGTTGATTTCCGTCGAGGAAATTTGCAATGAATGTCGCATAAAACAACGCTGACCTTCACCCTCGAGCGATGATTATAAATCTGGAGATACGAGTTATCTATATGTACTTAACGCTAACAAAGTACCTATAGAATACTCGGGGGCATTAATTTTGCACGAGTTTTGCACTGTCCCAAACGCAATGCAACCCATGACACTATTTTTTTTATCCCAGAAGTCGTTTCGGAACTTCACTGATGCGTTATCTGACGCGACGTTAGGCTTGCGTTGCGTCGCGTTAGGAAGCGAGGAGTTAAACATGTTTTAAAAACCCCAATTTGTTTAAAAAATAATAAAATAATTATTTATCTCTGTTCGTGAAAATAAAAAAAATCTCGTGACGCAACGCAAAGGCTTGCGCCAGATGACGCAACAAGTTGAAAATGTTCCTTTGATGCGCTGAAAAAACTAGATATGTTTCTAAACTACTAAAATATTTATCTATCTTTGTTTGCAAAGAGAAACGAAAATTTTGTCGCAACGCAATGCAAAGATCTTGCGTTAGCCGACGCAAGGAGTTGGAAAGTTTGCAAGAAAATATGTTTTTGAACTACTCAGATAATTATTAATCATTGCCTGTGATAAGAAATAAAATCTTTTCGCGTCTCCACGCAAAGGTCGCGAACGCATCTGGAGTTGGCTAATCGTGAAAAAATTAATGTCATGTCAACGTTGTCGTCGAATCGATAAAATCGGAAATGGAGGAAGTGGAACTTTGTATTGATAATCTCATTTCCGTGACACGGATTATACTACTTTGCTCGATCATCGCTATCGATTTTGGACTTATAAACACGTGTGGCGTACCTACTTTACTGGAAAGGTATGACCTCGTGTATCGCGATGACGTATACATGCGGCATGCGACAACTAGGCCGATGCTGCGTCAGGTTCGCGATCAACAATTCTTGCTTGCGAGAATTCTACGATGGATAATCCGATAATTGTTCATTCAACTGAGCTCTCGCGCGCGAGACTTCGATGCGAGCGTTTTGATTTCCGTCGCACTACGCAACGCGTACTTAGGAGATAAAGCGAACCCAGAAAATGTCAGGGTTTCGTGGTCAGCGTAAAAAACAAACCCGTTGGAAACAAGAGCCATTCGCATGCCGGATGAAACTGAATATTG
>JABFQM010001198.1:0-23591 GCA_022816865.1 Zelostemma sp. ZL-2020
TACAATGTAAAATTGACGATATCAATTCACGATGTAAAATTTGCAATGTAAATTCACAATGTCAAATTACAATGTAAATTTGCAATGTAAAATTGACGATATCAATTTACGATGTAAAATTTACAATATGAATTTACAAAGTTAATTTAAAATGTAAATTTCACATTGAAAATTCAAAATCACAAACAAACATTGCAAAATTCAACACTTTAATCTGAACATGTACAATTCCCATCCCCCACCGCACTAATTTCCCTTCATCTTTTAATCGCTTTTCACCATTTCGTGCATGCAAACAGTAATTAATACACGCACGTGACGTATGAACTTCGTTATTCAGTGCCCGCGCAGTATGTAAAGATACATTTCCACGTGTCGTTAATATTAAAATCTCTGTCATTCCTATACTCATCGAACCATCCCTAATCGATTAATCAAACTCAAAAGCGCCCGTAATTATCGCTCGTTTCTTTATCCAACCTCGAACAAAAATTCCCGCGCTTTTTCTCCCATGAATATTTCATATCATTATGCAAGCGTTCGCTCATCGAACGAGACCAAAATTTTGCCCGGAGATAGATCCCTCTGTAATTAAAACAATCATGAATACCTGATAAACCGATGATTGGTACTCGATACGCGGAAACCTCGGCCTCATTTCCTCCCGTAAAAGTATGAACACGAATTTTCAACTCGAAATTCCGACGTTGGAAACGATTTTTCTCGAGGAAAGTTTAAGTGCTTGCTTACGTATTTATGATGTTTTAATAATGCATTGGAATGAGCGAGGAATGAAATGTTCAACGGGTTTACAGCTGCTTTTTCTCGGCTTTATTTTATTGCTTCTGCGGTTAAACGTGTCGTTGGGAAATTTCCCGGGGTGAGATTTCACTCCGGAAAGTGTCTTGATTTCCGGGAGATTTTCCCGTCTTTTAACCGCAAATTTTCCCCGAAATCCGGATTTACGACACGAGCATCGTAATCACGGCGGGAATCAAGCTGCCCAAGAAAGAGCGTCGTTCCAACCTTGGAATCCTCTTTAAAGATTACAGATTCCAAGGACCTCCAAGTACCGTTCAGTACAGCGGCGCAACTCGGTTACGGTTTGCATCACATGCTCCATTTGCAGCACCAATTCTTGCACCCTTTGGACCATCGATTACCCTTCAGCGCGTTCCGTCCCTTAGGGCCTTCCGCGTTCGCGCCTCCCGGCAAGTGCCTCAAGGTCGAAACCGGAAGTGCCACCGTGTCGTCCGGTTTAACGAGCATCGGCTCGCTTTCGAGTATGTCGAATATGTTTTCGCCGTCGTTGAGCTCGGTCACGGAAATCGCGCCGCAGAGTCCCGCGGGCTCCGCGAGTCGCTCGCCGACGGGCCCCGGCGCCGGCGCCGGCGGGCCCAATCGCGGGCCCACTCCCGAGGAAGAGGACCGCGACGCCAACGCCACCCCCGGCTCGGAAAACACCGAGAGGTCCACCCCCGAGGAAGGACGACCTTACAGACGTGAGTTTTTCAGTTTTTTCACGATTTCTAATACTTTTTTGCAGGATTTTTGGGCCTCACGTTACACTGTTTCACTGCAGTCTCACTATGTTTCACACGTTTCGTTACATCGATCTTACCGTGCCTAAAGAATTTGCACTTTGAAAAGTGACGGTGTTATTCTGATATTCTACATCGGAATCGATGTTAATTCGACGCAATTGTGCGAAGAAAAAGTTGAACTGTACATAAATGGAGGAAATACGTCATCTCGCGGAATTTAATTGCTCGAAGCTACGTTACATTGATGCAAAAGACAATGATCATTATGAGGTGATGGAGACGAGTTATAATACGGCCATGGAAACAAAGAAACTACATCGACGAGCGGTGTAAACGCGATAGAATTCCCTGTACATCCAAAAGATCAAGAGACCCCACGCCAATTGCAGCGGAATTCAAAAATTCTAATATTTCATTCAAGTATAATAGTCTCATTGGAACACAATATGGAGCTATTCTTATACTCAAATTTTCTATGATTTTTTGCCTTCAAGATATTGGTATACGTTGAAGATCGTTTTTCCGCGCGTAAAAAGTTGAGCGATCGTGTTTCGAGGTATCGAAGTTGGAGTATAATCGCGTACGAAGAGAATTGAAGTCGAAAAAAAAGCGTAGCCGCGTAATGAAACGATGAAACCCGGGGTTTGTGGGGACATTAAAGCGTTTGTGTCTAATTGTAAATTAGAAACCGGCGACATTGTATTACTTGAGCAATTTAACGGCTGCGCGCGCAATAAATAACGTTTCATAGCTAATAAATTAGCGTGCGTCGCGTTCTTGAAGTATTCATTACTTCTGTCCCGCATTTCTTCGCGGTGCGAATTTTCCTTCGGCTTTTCGGGGAAAAAGGCTGGGGGGAAATGGTTTTTCGAAGTTTGGCTTCTTCATACGACATCGTAAATAATCCGGAAATACGAGCGGTAAAATAATAAAACGGCGCGTTGCGTCTTCGTTGGGAGGGGAATAAATCCTCGGTTTATACATTCCCGGGCGATTCAGGACAGATTACAGTTGGCTGAGAAACGCGGCGAATGGATCCGAGGCTTCATCTACTCGAGTCGTTCGTTCGTCATTGTTTATTTGTTAACAGCTGCGCGGCGTAGCTTCCTACACGCTCGCGAACCGGTTTTATTTATTCCCGAGGGCTCGTCTTAATTACCGAATGATAGAGCCATTCATTTTTCTCCGGCACCGCCGCTTTCGAAGGTTTCTCTTTTTTTTCTGCCCCCTTTGTCATTTTCTCCACGCTTTTGACCTTTCTTTTTTTCGTCGCGAGGACCGGAGAAACGCTCTTTTCGCTGGTCAGCTAATTTTCGTTTAATTGGGCCGGGAAAAAGAAGAAATGCGGACCTTCAACTTGGGTTTTAATTCGAATTATATTTAATAGGGAATTCAATATTTTATTTCGTGAGGAATTGAATGAGGAAATCAATTGTTCGGTTTTAATCGATAAAGGAATTGATAAATCGATAAATTGTTAAATTAAACTATTAATCGTTCGATTAAATTGACGAGGAAATACACAAATGGAGGAAAAAGCTCGTCACGATCGTTTCACAGTTCACGCGTATGAAATTCCGCGAGCATTCGGTGCAAATGTAATGCTCTACGGTTTCACTCAATACGTTCGTGACAAATCCATCCGGGACGCGTTTGCACCCGGATGTTTGTCAGGAAATTGATAACCGAGATAAACTCGTCATTTTTACACGAAAGCGAAGTTAAAAAAGGAAATTTCCCGACCGCGAAAATGGAATCGTGAAAAAGGCGAAACGAGAAAAAAAAAGGAAAAACGGCAGCTGACGGCGCGAACAGCTTTGCCTAATCGTCTTCTCACGCTGCCACCGTAAAATAGAGAAATCATGGTCAATGCGAGCTCGCCCCCTCGCGAAGCCGGGAAATTTGATTACGAAATAATTCGAGCGGCGCGATAGTAAATCGACGACGACGGCTCGCGCGTACCCTAAGAATACAAATGAGCGTAACTGCTTTTACATCGACATATCGCGCATTGAAGGCACGTACTCGCTTTTTTCTTATCTCCGACACGTAACGAAACAAAATGTTTGTTTAAATTTAACATTTTCATTTTTTCCCACATTCGCCGTTGAATTTTGACCATTTTTTTCCTATCGGGAGTAACCTGATTTTCAGAGCGAACCTAATTGGACCTGAAACCCGCGGAAAAACCGCTCGGGATTTTCCGTCGCTTTCGCGATTATCGCGGAATTCCGATATTTGTGATAAATGCAATACCGTTATTATTTCCGTTTAATCTTGCTCGTGAAATGCGAAACTCATTACGAGAGTCATAACGAGCATCAGTTTATATTATTGCATCGCTAACGAAATTTGCGATTGATACAGAGCCGATTTTTTATCATCACGCCGCAATCGCTTTTCCAGTCTTTTAAAACGTCGATTATCCGCAGGTTTTGAGAATATTTACGTCGCAATTTGACCTACATTCAACTAGAATCCGGAAATTAGGTCAAACCTTGACCTGATTAGGTCGAATCGTTGTTATCACTTCTAATCAGGCCCGATAAAGTCTGATTAAGCCAAATCAAGGTCAAATTACGTCTCATCACACCTGACAGTGCCTGTTTAGGTCAAAAATGTCAAATCTTGGCCTGATTAGATCTTATTACATCGGGTAACGCCTGATTAGGTTCAACCTTGCCTGATTCAGTCTTCCAAAAAAGCTTTTATCAAAACCGCAACAATTTCCTTGAAAACATTCTCTTCAAACTCGGAAAAAACGCGATTCGCGAGATTTGGAGAGAGCGAAAATAAGCAGCATCTAAAAGTAGCAAGCCACGGAATCATAGAATCGCGGCGAGCAAGCAAACACTCGTATTATTTGTTGCTTCTTTAGATTAAAGGTCAGGAAAGGGGAGGGAATTTATTGGCAGAGCTCGTGGAAACGGTAGCGACTCGTAACCGCTTGCCGGAGCGCAGTTTATCGCAGAGGCAAAAGTGGGGGAGGCAGGGTGGGAGGCACTTGGAAGCCGCTGCATTGGCGGTACCGAGAAAGGAGTAAAGTGCCCGAGCTTTCCTCCTCTCCGCTGCCGCGTACAAGAATACCTAGGCGGAGCCTTTTCGTGTTCACTTTCTAGACGCGCTTGCGTCTTCGTTGGAAATCAGCGTTTTTCATTCTCCGGAAAGTGCGCGGCGAACGAGTCAATTTCCGGGGTTCGGTTACTCGAACGAGCTGGGTAAAGAGCGTTTCTCGCCGCGGTGGAGCTGGAAAAATCCGGGCTTTGGTCCAGTTCTCTCGGCGTTAACGACCAGTTTCGTTTCGCGAGCGTGACTCGCGGCTAGAAATAGAAGCTCCGCCTCCTAGAAATGCGGAGTCTCTTCGGAAAGTGAGGAGAAACCTCCTTCGCGGAAGAGAGACTCCGGTGGCTTTGGGCGTGGTGAAGGAGGAGTCCTCTTCCTCATTCCTCCTTCCCTAGAGGTACCTTATCCTACGACTCGTTTATATCCGTTATCAGCCGGATGCGAGTCTCGCCCGGAGCGTTGACATCATCGCCATTCGCCCCGTTTCTTTGCCCCGGAAAAGCTTTTCCTTTGAACTTTAGGTATCGAAGTATTAGGCACTTGATTAGGTTTAGTTTTGTTGGAAGAGATATAAGATGGTCGAATCTGGTCGCATCTTGCCTATCTTGGTCTGATAAGGTCCGATTAAGGTCTCATCTGGCCAGATTACGTCACATCATGTTTGGTTATGCCTGATTAGTTTGAATCAGGTCGAATCTTGCTTTACACGGTCTGATAATGTCTGATGAAGGTCTAATCATGTCTGATTAGGTTAAATAATGTCTTATCAATCGAGTAACGCCTGATTAGATCTTCTACCGAAACGTTCTACGGAACTCCGACAATTTCCCTCGATAAAAAATCATGGGCAATTATTCGGTGAGTGCGGAAAGCCATAGAATCTCCCATGGACATGAGGTGCTTCAGGCGAGCCTGAGCATTTTCTCCGGAACGTGCCGCAGACGATGGCTTGGCCGAGCTGATCTGCGTACGTAAGCGTGCTACGTGTAACGCTCGGCGGAACATTCGACTCGTGACAGAAATTACTAAATGGTCGTTGGTCGGCAGCAGGGAGTTTGGGTGTGAGGCGCGACACGCGGGAAAGCTAGCGCGCATATTAATCTCTTCAACCGCACATCAGCCTCCATCGCAGCTCTCCAAACCTCGTTCGTACGCACTTCATCTCGCCCCTGCCACATTGCGCCCACAGCAAATTGCCAAACCAGCTTCTGCAGAGCGCGTTCTGACCTATGCAACTCCCGATTCTGCACGGATTTACGTGCTTCCTTCCCGTTCCAATCGCGCCTTTTATTGTCCCGTCGATTGCTTTCTGAAGTTAGGTAGGAATTGGTATCGGGAGGGGTTTTTTTATTTTATTTTTGGCGCGTTTTATCGACGGGCAATGGATTGGGGTTGACGGGGGTTGGGTGATGCGATTAAGGGGGTTTCGGACGATGTTTGATGAGGGTTGGTGAATCGTCAACGGGGATTGTTGTGGGATTGATACGAGTCAACTTTTTTTCGGATATTGTTTATTAATAAACGACTGCTCTTTTCAAACTTGAAGGAATCATTTTAAGTTGAGTATAAAAAATCCTTACCATATAACTTTGCTCTTGATCCATTCGGAAAAATACCCGACATTCGTGTACACCGAAGGGAGACCTGGCTCAGCGCATTTTTTGCCATAAGAAGTGATCCCAATTTGCCGGCCGTTCATCACAACTGCACTCCCAGAATCCCCTGTGCACGTATCTTTCTTAGATTCCTCATCTCCCGCGCAAAATCGGTCATCCAAAATCGGGGCCAAGCGTGCTCTTTCGTAAATCTTGTTACACGTTCTACTGCTCACAATATTCAAGGTCGTGTTTCGAAGTTTTCCGTCACTCGGTTCTTCAAAGCTTGTCTGCCCGTAACCGGTAACCGTGACCGTTTGTCCTGCGTTCGTATAAATGTCTTCCGAATCTTCGGAAAGTTCAATCGGCGCTATAGTCTTGTCGAAATCAAAACATGGAAAAACAACTAGAACAGCGATGTCGTTGAGTCGTTCTTTGTCGGGGATACCAGCGTAATCTTCGTGTTGCGTGATTTGGACTATGTGGTGTATGGAACCTACGGAAGAGAGGTCATCTGTTCCTGCTATGACTAGGCCTTCGTACAGTTCCTTTACGCAATGAGCGGCTGTGAGCACGTGGTTTTCGTTGATAATACTCCCGCCGCACGTTACCGTGCCATTTGACGTCGCCAAAGCTACTTGATAAGGAAAGTCGCTGATCGAAGCCTTCGATCCCCCGACTATGCGAGTTCCTAATTCGGGTAGGGAAGCTGCGTTTGCTGGAAAAGGGGGAAAATTGGAGTTTAATTCAAATTAGTAGAAGATATGTACCGGAATTTGAGTAATGAAGAGTTGCATCAGGTCTGAATTCTGATTTAGACCTGATTTCTCGTTCGATTATGTCTAATCAGGCTGAATCTGTCTGATTTAAGTCTTATCATGGCTGATTCAGATCGTATTACGTTCTATTAGGTTACATCATGTCTATTCTATTAGGTTGAATCATGTCTTATTAGGTCAAATCATGCCTGATTAAGGTCTTTACATGTCTAGCTCGGGTATTATCACTCAACTTGATCATCATCACTAGAATAGGCTTAGAAAAGTGAAGTTTAACCTCGAAATACAACGCAAGAATGACACGAAAAGTAGCAACGCATCAAATTCACAGAAAACATTATTAAAGCCATTGCATATCGAATTGTTTGTACAACTTACCAGTTCCAATCGCGAACAGAAGAAACGGGATGAAAAACGAGTCCATTTTCAGAGCATTTCTAACTCAATATGAAATGTTCCGCCGAATTGCGGCGGTATTTATACCATTCTAGTTTTTATCAACAATATTATCAATCGTTTGTTTTAAATTGGTTGGCGGTTTTATTTACAGATTTGAAATGATCTTCATACGCCAGTGGTTTTTATTATCTGAAGGGCGATTAGTTTGTGTAATAATGATGAGTTCGATTAACACGAATGACATTGAAAACGCACTATCAATTATTATATGTTTTATTGTCCCGCAGAAACTTTTTATAAGATTTCGATAAACAACTTAGAAATTCCTTGTCACTATTTTCAAATGTTTTCCTCGATCCATTCGGCAAAATACGTAACATCCGTGTAAACTCCAGGAAAACCTCGATCGGCGCATTTACGACCATAAGACGTGATCCCAATTAGCTTCTTGTTCATCACGAGTGGTCCCCCGGAATCTCCTTTGCACGCATCTTTTTTATGTTGATTATCTCTCGCGCAAAAGCGGCCTGCCTCAATCGGCATATGATCTATTCTAGCGTAAGCCTCGGTACATTTTCCACTGTTTTCAATGGTAAGTTTTGCTTTTCGAAGTTTCCCGTCAGTCTGTTCTTCGTCACTTGGCCGCCCAAAACCGGAAACCGTGACCTCTTGTCCTTCGTAAATAGAAGCGTCTTTTGCCGGTTCAATGTAAAGTTTGATTGCCCTTCGAGTCGCGTCTAATCTGAAAGCGGGAGAAACTTCCAGAATAGCGATGTCGTTGGTCATTCCGTAGTCGATATAACTCTTGTAATCTTCGTGTTGCTTTATTCGGATTATTTGGTGTACGGAACCTCCGAAACTGAGGTTATCTGTTCCTGCTAGGACTGTTCCTCCGGACAATTCCTTCGCGCAATGAGCGGCTGTGAGCACGTGGGTTCTGTCGATGATACTCCCGCCGCATGTGTGCGCGTTATTCGACTTTATCAGAGATACTTGATAAGGAAAGTCATAGATCGAAGCACGTTCTCCTCCGACTATGCGATTTCCAGAGTTGGTTTCGTAGTCGACACTTAGGGAAGCTGCATTCGCTGGAAAAGTAGAAAAATTGGGGTTAGGACATGATGTGAACCAGTATTCGAGTGGTGGAAGGCTGAATCAGGTCCTAATCCTGATTCAGACACCACCGTGAGTGTTTAATAGGACATCTGGTCTGATTTTGGTACATTCTAGGTTCATTCATGACTACTCGGGCAAAATCTGTCTGATGTAGGTCTAGTTATGTCTGATCAAGGTCTGAACATATTGGATTCAGGTCGCATCATGTCTTATCATCACAGAAAATGAAAGTTCAACTCAACACAAAAAGTTAGGAGACAATTCAATAAAACCTCAACATTTTATGTACAACTTACCAGTTCCAATAGCGAATAGGAAAAACAGGATGAAATACGAGTCCATTTTCAGAGCACTTCTAACTCAATGTGAGATGTTCCGCCGAATTCTGGCGGTATTTATATCGTTCTAGTTTCATCTGCGATATTGTTAATTGTTTGTGTTGTCCTTCGGTTTTAAATACTTTATTTGTTTGCGGATTTCGTACGTTTTAAAAGACAGTAGTTAAGATTTACGTTGTCAATGAGCAGTAAGATGCTTTATCTACAGATTTGGAATAATCTTCATACTCCAGTAGCTGTTTTTATCTCAAGGGCGATTTGTTGTGAAATAGTTTATGTTAAATCAACATGGATGACATTGAAAATTCACTTCGATTTATCATTTTTTATCATGTCGCAGAAACTTTTCTTAGCTATTAAACAATAGGCGAAAATTGATAACAATCTCGCGTTACACGTGTTCCTTGATCCACGTGTCGAAATTCTATCGCGTGCTTAGTTTGTTCGTTGTTTATTATCAGATTAGAGATTCATATACGGATTCGAAATTACCTTCAGCTTGTGTTATCTCAAGGGCGATTAATTAGTCTTTCTGGATCAGTTCTAAATTCGATATTTTCCAGAAAAAAGTATAAAACTCTCCGAATTTGTGGTTCCGCCTTATCATATTTTATAAAAAATGGCATTAATCAGTGTTGAATCGAAGCAGTTATCACGGAAACTATTTTTCGGTTGAAATCAAGCTCTCCATGTTTAGTTAACAGTTTTATCTACGGATTTTAGATAATTTTTCTACGCCAGTAACTTTCGTCGTTTCCGAGGAATCTCCGAGTGTTCATTTCCGCTCGCAATTACGTAATGATCAATTACGCTTATTTGTTTTAGCCTTAGGTATTGACATGAATAAATAAATTCATCGTTATTGATCGTTCAAACATCGTTATGTATGTCAAATAAATGTGTTTTTCCTGCAAACAGTACATGAGTGATAAACTGTTATCTCTGTTTAATCATGTGCGCCGTTTTCGATAGAATAATTGAATTCCTTGGTTACGAAATTTGAAAACGAGATCAGAAAAAATAGTTCGATGAGTCGACCACTCATTTATTTTAAGTCGAGGGATAGCTGAAATAAGCGAGAGGCCAAAGTCCGAACAGAATATTTATTTCCGCCCAAATCGCATCAAGGTACAAAAAGTCTTTCATAGTCGTTTCAAAACGGGTAATCTTGGTAAATTAATAAATAATTCTTATCACTAAACGCAACATTTTGTCTCTTAATAATCGTCCTCCGGCTCCTCAGCAGAGTTTTTCGCGATCCAATCCGCGAAATACGCGACATTCGTGTAAACTCCCGGGAAACGGGGCCTGGCGCATCCGTAACCATAAGAAACCACCCCAACTTGGTATCCATTGATTAACACCGCACTTCCGGAATCTCCTTGGCACGAATCTTTGCCTCCTTCTTTATATCCAGCGCAAATCTTGTCCTCCTTAATCTCCATCCAGTTAATCGACGAGTAATTTCTGCTGCATTCTTCTCTGCTCACGATCGGTACCGAAACCGCTCTGAGATTGCCATTTCCTCTCAGTCTTTCACCTGTATCCCCGAATCCGCTTACCGTGGACATCATTCCAACATCAGCATCTCTGTCAATCCTGTTGATCAATGGAACCGGCGACAGAGCGTCGCTGAACACGAAGGGAGGCTCGATTCTTAAGATGGCGATGTCGTTTAGTACTCCGGTGCGATATTCGGCGTAGTTTTCGTGGCTGATTATTTGGCTTATTCGGTAGAAGGAACCATCGTCGTAGGAATAGTTTGATCCTGCTCTGATGTATCCATTGTTGATAAAATTTACGCAATGTCCAGCGGTGAGGACGTGGTTTTTGTTGATGATGCTGCCTCCGCAGACGTATTCTCCGTTGAAGCTGAGTATGGAGATTTGATGGGGGAATTCTTCGATTTGTACTTTCTCTCCTCCGACTATACGAGGGTGTTCTTCGAAGACTATGTTGGGGAACGCGTTTGCTAGGGGAAAAAATTATGTGAGATTTCTTCCCGAAGAGTTCCAAAAAAGTGACTTTTTGAAAATGAAGCTTCTATCTTAGGTTTCCCAGAAAATGAACTCTTCCTAAAGACTTTTCTTCCTAAAAAACCGTATCTAGCTTCACAATTTTGTGATTATTCCAATTTCTAAGTTTAATCTCGGTGAAAAACAGTCTTTGAATGGAATTTAACAAATGACAAATGAAAAAACAACATAGACTAATTGCCACTGTATAAATTACGTTTATGAATAAACATAGCATAGAAACAGTAAAAAACTCACCAGTAACAATCGCGGCGAGCAGCGACAGGGCCAAAAACGAGCACATTTTGCCAACGTTGAAAGACTCGAATTACGAATTATCCGGCAACTCCGGCAGTATTTATAGAGCCTCGACATCTTATCAAATCGTATCGATTCTATCAAATTTTCGGCTTTACTACACGAACTTTGTTCTCACTTCTCGATTCGTATCATTTCACGATTTTTATCTCTTCGCTGAATCTAGAATGCGAAGCAACTGCGTATTTTCTAATCTGTCCTATTTGTTTTCGAGATAGCGGACATTTTTACGCAGGAAAATATCGAAAAATCAGCACGATCTAATCATTTAACCTCATCTCGATTAATTGTTAAATCGTGCCAGAAAGTACAAAAAAATCACAAGCAATATCAAATTGTCGGAAATCAGTACGATCGCGATTTCAATGACGCAATTAAAAGTTCACTGCCCACTTATCATTCACTGATAACTCGATTATTAAAGACGGTACGATCACAAAAAGTCATCATCTTCGAAAAATTATTTATTAATGAAACATACAAAACTTTTTTTCAACCCTTGAACCCAACCCTGCGACTTTCAACTCCTCCCCTGGAAAATCGCAGGGAAGTTCGAGGCTTGCTTACACTTTATAAGGCCGAAAACGGTAATCTAATCAGTAGTGTGCTGCGCGATCCACTTGGTATAATAAGCGACGTTGGTGTAAACCCCAGGAATTCCTGGTCGGGCGCACCCTAAACCGTACGAAACGATTCCAGCGAGCTGTCCTTTGACCACGACCGGGCCACCGGAATCTCCTTGGCAAGAATCCTTGCCACCTTCATTCGTTCCCGCGCAAATGAACATCTCGTCGATCGCGGAAAATCCCCTGCCTTTGTAGATCTCGCTGCACGTTTCCCTGTTCACAATCGGAACGCTCACAGCCATAAGTTGCTTGCTCGAAGATCCTCCTTCCCTAATAGCCCCAAATCCAGAAACCGTGCAAACTTCTCCATCCAAAATGTCTTTTTCGTCCAAATAAAGATTGATGGGAACTCTGGTATTGTCAACGGTGAAAGGAGGATCAACTGTCAAGATCGCGATATCATTTATCGGCTCTCCCCTAGACGTGCTTCCGTACTTTTCGTGTTGGGTGACCTTGACGATCTTGTGAATGGAACCACCTCTGTTCGTGTAGTTTGATCCTGCTCTGACGAAAGCGTTTTGGGCGTAAGGAGCGCAATGTCCGGCAGTGATCACGTAATTGCTCTCGATTATGCTTCCTCCGCAAAAGTGGGAACCTCCTCTTTGGAGGGACACTTGATGCGGGATTTCTTCGATCGGGACATCTTTACCACCGACTATGCGCCCGTCTTGGCGCAATAGCGGGTTGAAAAAGTGGCCTGCGTTGGCTGAAAATCAAGTTCTTTTTGAGATATTTGTTGAGGTTTAGGGGGTTAGAATTAGTGATTAGAACGGATTTAGAGATTACTTACCAACGCCGAAAGTCACGAGAACAGAGAAGACGAGGGTAGATCGCATGGTTATGGCTGGTTTCCTCTTTGGAGGCGACTGTGCAGTTACCTTGCATTCGTGGGTATTTATATGCAAATCTTATCAATAGGGATGGATATAATACACACAAAATTGCGCATCGGAATGACATGATTTACTGCCTGATATCGTTCTTTCTTTTCCGAGATAATCTCTCGAATCAATCGTGATTTGTTCAATCAGAGAAAAATGCTGCGTTATCTTGACAAGAAAGCAGCGTGGAATGGCATCGCTTTTTTTACTCGCGGAACGAGAATACGCGTTCTTTCCGTTTCTTGGGATGTCTTCCCGAAGGGTTCCCGAAACGGCGAACTCTGAAAAGTGTAATTTCACTCTTCCAAATGTCAACGATGTGGAATCTCTCTAAAGAATCCATATCACATATCCAAACATTCCCTCAATCATATAACAAAGTTCCATCGCGAGCAAACACGCAACTCCCTGTTTCCGAACGGAGAAAGCAGACATTGACGCGTCCAAACAGCGCTGATGATGTTGGCAAATGCATTTATCTTTCGATTTCGCGCCCGGGACTATTTAGCGGGGCGCGAAAGAGAGGAAGCGAAGCAAAGTCGCCGGGAAGCGAGATAGAAATCACGCGTGCGGTTTTGTGGCTGGAATTTCAGACCGCCGAAACGCCAATGTTCGAATTGAACTGTCACCATCAGCTGTACACGACCCAGCCACGTGACGCATGTTCTCTTGTAATAACTGCGGTCACCAGTCGAGCCACTCGCCGGACATTCGACGCGTTTCACGATGCGCTTTTTTTCACCCGCGGACTTTGCCTCATTTCACCCCTGACCTTCTCTCGTTTCTTGGGCCGACTCGTCCGTAAATCACGCTCCGGACACGCGGATTTTCGCGTGTCCCTTTTTTCTCGATAGCCCAACGTTTCTTTTATTCTTCACGGGTTTTGTTTCACGAATCAACAGACGGCTTTCAAAGCGTTGATGAAAGGGTCGAATCAATGAAAGCTACACCGAAAATTCACAAAAGCTCGCGTTGAACTCATTGTCTTTCGATTTGTAAACGAAATCCCTGGTGATTTTCATGCGCTCGGAAAAGGGAGAATAATTGCGATCGAGCTGATCGAGTCTTGAATAAGACGTTCCACTTTTAGCCCTTTGCTCGTGGCGCCTTCGGAGATATTTACAGCGACATCGGGGAGTGAGAAATGGCCCCACCGACAATTAACTGAAATCACCGCGGGCAAAAGCGTTTGTCAATGTCTCTTGTCCGACTACCGCAACTACCAACGATTCGTCGCAGCTCGGGAATTGATACTCGCTAAATACTTGCGCGAAAGAGACGTTTTGCACATCGTCTTTCACTGAATAACACATTTTTTTAACGAAACAATTTTTTTTTCTCCATTTCCTCAGCGACGAAATTGAATTTCCCAGGTTTGATTTGCCTTTTCCACGCCTCGCATCTGCGATGAGTGCTGACATTCATTAGCTCGCGTTTCCGCGACACCTTCCTCGGCCCTTTTTCTACCCTTTGACGCGTTGCCGCGTAACGCGATTAAAAAGTCCAGGGATTTTTAATCTTGCCCACGGGGCTCTCGCCCTCGTTTCCGTGCGAAAAAAATAAATAAAACCGTCGACTGATGAAGACTTTTCCTCATTCGTCTAAATTAATCAAGATCCCCTTTGATTGGAAACGTTTTATGTTAATTTTGTGTTGGAAGCAAACTAAAGATACATCGTCCGTTCGTTTTCTCGCGTTTGACAATTATTCGGTAATTTATCAAAGCCTCCGTACACAATGGACCCGTGCGTAAGAAAGATCGCGAACGGCACTTCCTTTGCAATGCAAACGGTGTTCCCGAAACGTCGACTGGAATCGAATCCGCCGCTACTTTTTCTTTCTTTTCTCTTGGGAATAGTAAAATTTGTTATTTTCCCAAGGATCTTTTCCTTGGGGAAGAGGGATGGTAAAGTTACAAGTGGCGTATCGCGATTGTTTGTAAAAGCAAGGGACACCCGGTGGGCGGTTATTCAAGGTATGGAAAGTGCTTTCGGCATCTTTGGGACGAAGTGAGTCGAATGAGAGCGACGACGGGAGCAAAACTATCTCATTGTGTGTTAATACGTCGCTGTCGGCTCGGCCTTTGCGCGTTACGCGTGTGCGTTTGGCCCCGTACACGCATAAACAAAACGATGCCAAGTTCTCGTTCTATTTACTCGTCGAGTGTAAAACCGCCTCTCTTATCACTGCCTACCTCCGCTTTCGGGATATTCGTGAAAGCATAAATTTGCCAAGGAGTATCATCTCGATCTACTTAACGTTCGCCGACTCGGACCAATAAAATAACGACTTTTTTCTTTCCATTTATGCAAATATCACGGAAGATTCGCTTTCGTTTGAGAAAAGGTAGATAAGGATTTGGGTTGCTCAATTTTCTTGATAACTTATCGGCTTGTAACGTTGCCCCGTGATACAATATTGCAGATTCATGGTAATTAGAAAACTGTCAACAATCGGAGTCAATGATTAACTTATCGTTTCATTCATCAATGTCAACGCGATCGGATCATTGCGTGTATTGCGAAGCTAGCGAGTTATCACATTTATCGTCGTGATTTCGTCGGATGACGAAAGAGGAATTGCGACGAATTCTACAACTGGATAAAGAAGATATTGGGATGCTTATCACTATACTACTGAAGAAACATTTTTACTTTAAGTGATATCACACTTGGAAATCGTCTGCTCACGCCAAAATTCGGAAAACCGTTTGGCGAAAGAGGAATCGAGATTGCGGGAAGCGGATTTCCGTTTCCGACGGAAATATCGTTCTTCCCGCAATCGTATTCCGCTTTCAGCGAGCGGATTCCGTTTACCTTGAACAGACGTGTCTGAAAGAAGAATTCCGCAACTAGAGAATGAAGAAATCAGTATACTCATCACTATACTACCGAAGAACAATTTTCAATTTGAAACAGGGATATCACACTTTTGAAAACTGTCTGCTCGCGGTAAAACTCTGAAAACCGTTCGACGGTTTTCAGTTTTTTCTCGCAAGCGGATTCAGTTTGCCTTGAGTAGACCTGTCGAGTGTTTAACGCGAATTCGCTGAGTTTTCGCACGATTCCGTTACTGGGTTAAAGTCGAAAAATAGTTGGAAAGATAAGCTCTAAATTACGCGAAAATTCGAGCGGCAATTTTCGGGGGTTTAGCGAAGGCTTCGCGGTGTTCACATATTGGATCATATCGCGTCTTCCGGTTTCGCATGAATAATGCATCTCAGAATCCGCAGACCCGACCCTTCGATCTGCCCTTTCTCCTTTTTTACTCTCGCCTCCGCTCCCCCTTTTCGTCACTCTCGCCCTTCTTCGTCCCGGCCGGGACTTGATACTCCTGGCCAGCCTCGATTCGAAATCTCTCCGTAATTAAAGCCGCCATATATTTTACTTTAATCGAAAAGATCGGCCGTGATTTATCGCCCAGGTACGCGCGATTTCGACTAATTGCGCCGCCATTTTTCCTTAATAACAAAGAACCGAGTGTTTTTGATAAGACTGATAAAGGGAAGAATATTTCTTTCTCAATTTTCAAACGCCATTCGGAGCTCCTTTATTGCGAAGGAATCTTGGATTCCGGGATGTCAGAGAGCCGGCGAGATAAATCTTGGATTACCACGCGCTCCCTTTCCTTCGTCCCGCTAAGTTTCTATGTTCGCCTCCTCGTCTCTTTTGACAAAACAGGCTTAACTCTGCCTCGGATCGCGCGACAACTCCGGACTACCGTTCTACTACCGAATCGAATCCGTTTCTTGCCTCCCGAACCTGATTTTCTTCTACAACAAAATCATCTTTTTCCCACGAATCCTCTAAACAACCGAACCTTCGCTTCATTCGAGACTCGAGCGTTGAAAAAAAGCGTCTTTCCTTCGAGTCCTCGAGATACTCGATTTAAGAATTTAGGCAAAGGTGAAAAAAGAAAGCTCCCTTTTCCGTTCGTATTCCCCCTCAGCTGCGATAGATCTCCGAGTATCTTGAGGAAGCCCTCTTAAATTAATTACAGGGAAAAGATCCGCGTATTCGATTCCTCCGACGTGGGCGCCGAGGCGTTTAACGGACGAGCAGACTCGTTAAAGGGCAAAATCTGGCAGGAAAAATTCCTCCGCGCACGAGATTTCAACCTGTATATCCCGGTACTGTCTCTCCTCGTTCCCTCGTCACTTGACACACCTTAGTAGCGTCTAGCTTCGCCCTTGTACTCTGGAAAACGACCCTTAAATCTTCTCCCTACTTAGTTTCTCTGTAATTCGACATGGGCACTTGACGTACTACCAAGTACGAGTCAATTTCTGAGAAATACGAATTTGCCTGCGACGCTTTAGTGGATAGAAGGGAAATTAACTTAGATTAGTCTACCGTTTTGGTCTTTTTACGGTGGGGGAGGTTGTATCATGTCTTGGAAGGTTAGATTATGTCTAGTTTCGGCTGAATCATACCTGATTTAGGTCTAATCATGTCAGATTTAGGTCGCATCATGACTTGCTAGGCTAAATAATGTCTGATTTAGGTTTAATCATGATAGGCAAGGTATTAAATCATACGAAAACATATTGAGACGAGAAAATAGGTGTAGATTCGATAAGATATACTCCACTCGATACGAAGTTTCCTTATAGAACGAACATCGAATGTATAATGTCGCGTAATGAAGCATATCCCTCGGCAGAAAGTAGGAACTAGCTGAAATACCTGTAGCAAGGCTTATCGCGGATTTCATGGAGCGAAACGATGGAGGACACGCTTACCGGCTAATGCCGATGTAATCCTATAAGCAGCGTAAGTCCCAGCGATCGACCAGAGTAATTCCGATAGGCTATTCGCGTCCTCTTTTGCACACCTCTCGAATACCCTCCGGCACTCGTTTAAGCCTCGGCCATTTTATCATACAATTTGTTATCGTACATTATCTGATGAAACATTCCTACCGAATGAATAAGTCATTCGCAAAATGCCGAGTGATGTTTACACGCGTATGATTGTCGCTGGCTTTATCTGTTCATCTGTAATTAGGGACAGATGTTTCGTGACTTCTGTGAAACGTCTGTCGAATCATTCGCGGTTCGCTGCTCTATCTTCATTTCCCACGCACGGAAAACGTACGTTTCGATCGGATATTTCTGGAAAGTGTTCGTTTTATCGATTGGCCGGCTAAGCGTGAACGCTCCGGACGTGAAACCACACTTTGTATCGAAGGGCAATATAGGTGAAGTTAGGGTACCGGGTGACAGGTCGTAGGTACCTGTTATCCACTCTGTATGAAATATCAACCACCGTGAAACCCGAACGGCCTGAGAAACTTTGACCGTCTCCTTCGCCAATCAATATGCCCAGGATTCGTCCACTTTCGTTGCGTTTTTATCGAAATGAAAGTGCGTGAGAAAAGCGACACGAGGAAAAGCGAACGCAGGCTTCGAAGGTTTCTCGGCTGGCTCGCGGCATCGATTGCGAAATTTCGTCTCGTTTCGTGGAATAACAGGATCTCACGCCAAGTACTGAGCCGGCTAACTCGCTGCAACCCAAGCCACTTGCAAAGTCTCGCGGTATCAGGCCTTAACATCCTTCTCTTTCATGCGCGAGCATTGCTCGTTCTTGCGAAAAGTCTGGGCATCGTTTACGCGACAAAAAGTGGTAGCAAGTTTTTTTTCCCTCCCCCCGTACATTGAAATAAACAGTGTAAAAGGGCCCAAAAGCGGCGACTCCGCTTGTCGAACAATGCCTCTTTTCCCGTAAATCTCCGTGGCATGAAGTCAGGGGGGGAAGGTCAGGACGCGTTTAAAGAGGGAAGCGTTCGTCTCACTCGATCGAGCCGATGAATAATTCAGGGTGTCTTGATCTGCTCGCTCGACGGATTCCCGTCTTCCTCTCAATCGAAGGGACTCTAGTTTTTCAGCCCGCGTTCCCCCTTTTTGCGAGCGGACTCCTCAGATTAAGATCGCAGTTCCGACTGTCAAATGCCAGTCTTTTCTCCTGCACCTTGTACGGTTAGACGCAATTCCGCGAATGAATTACGCTGTATTTGTCCTTCGCTCGAGCCGACTTCAGAGGAACGGTTACCGCGCTTTATCCGCGACTGATGATTTCATTTTCTACCATATTTCAACATTCTTCGCATTCCCGTGGAAAGGAAGTAAAATTTCTCAGGGAATACGTTTTCCTTCAATTTTGCGCCCTTTTGAAGTTCTTTTCGCCGCCTAATTGTATCGAGTGTCTTAATCAGCGTGTAAGCTACTAAAGCGACTCGGGCTTCTCCTTTACCTCGTCGCGTCCCGACGCTCTGCATCTCAAAGGCGCAATTTATAAAAGTGCGTTAAACTGCCTGCCGACATTATGCGCCGCGCTCTTATTTTCTCGAACGTCTGACATGAATTTAGATTATGGGCCCGCATTGTGCCGCGAGCCCTCTGTATTCTTTCCACTGGAAACAAAGAAACGGAACTTTTACACGGCAGCTGCTTCGCGAAAGTAAATAACCGTGAATTCGGAACATTAAATTACAAAATTACGCCTGCAATTGTTTATCACATAATTGGACCTCGAAAAACTCTGAAATCCAGTCATCCGGCTCGAAGGACCTACACAATTCGTATTTACAGCGCGTTATTGTTGATAACTGATAAGCGTATCTTCATGATCATTAATTATCATGACATCCAGTTATCCGGCTCGAAGGACCAATACAATTTGTTATTGTTGATAACTGATAAGCGTATCTTCATGATAATTTATGATAACACGTGCTTTTCGAGTCACATCGTGAAACAATCCAAACAAAGATAAAGTTTTCGTAACTTTTAATGTCCACGAGGTTTTAATCGACGATATTGCAGGGGGGGGGGGGGGAATGGCCACGTGCTGGGTGTACTAAAAAGCAATAAAGCGCACGGAGAAGTTGGCTTGTAATGACGACGTACCGATATCTGAATGCGATCAAAATAAAGCCACCTCCTGTTGACAAGGGCGGCCGATATTCTGCGAGATAAATACGCTGTCACGTGAACGGTGTAATCCCGTTGTTCAGGCGCACGGAACATGATCTCTCTTTCCCCATTTATAATTAAAACATCGGCATGACGTTTCCCCTCGAACAAATATGTGAAATAATGTTTCTTTTTTACGTGTGATAATGTAGATGACTGATAAGCGATATTGTATGGGTGATTTTAGTCGGGCCTGTATTCGGGGGCCGATGCGGCGCAGAAGCGTTAGGTCTGGGGCTGGGGCTGTCGCTGGGCCCGGCCTACAGGTTCGCTCTGCCCCCGGGACTCGCTGCCAAGACCACCCGCTGCCTTGCATTCGACCAAGGTAGGGCTACCAGCCATCTTCATTAACGTGATTCATGCTACTGCTTAGATTTAACAGCCTCTTCATTTTCGCCATTCCCCTGCTTGGAAATTAACCACTGATCATTTGATTAATGTCCAGCTAGCGTGGCTTTTGTTCCGACGATTGCCATGGTAGCTGCGCCTTTAACAAGTCATCTAATCTGCTTTAATTCGCAAGCAGGTATGATTTTTTTATCAATGTGCAGCTAGCACGTGTTTTTGTTGTTGGTTCGATAACAGAAAAGCATGTAGAAAGCCGATGATTCGGAAATGGATGTAACAAAACTGTTGAATGTTGCATGGGTAAATTAATCAGTTGTGTTTCGCGATAATTTCCTCGGAGACAGGATTATTGGGGAGTTAAAAAAAGTAACGCGCCGCGAAGACACGGGGGACGATCTTTTCTGGTATTAACCAGTCTCAAACGTGTTCCAAAGTACCGATATTCCGGGCCGAACATTTCCCGTTCTACGAGCGCGGTCTTTTCACGTGCACGACGCCGTTTACGGAAACTCATTTACATATTATTGCAAAGTGTAAACTGACCACTCGTCTTATCACGAGCGCTCCTATATCTCCGGGATCGTCGCGTTAAATACGTCTAGTTTGCGGGAAAAAAGCCCGGTGGAATCGCATAATTACCGGCATAAAGCAACACGATACACATCTCGGATTAAGATCTCAAATTTAAATGCTGAAATTTCGACGTTATCGCCGGGGAATACGAATTCATTGAACGGGGCTATTTTTTGCGTTACTTATGTAATTGGCTGATCAAAATTACTGCTAGTTTCGATAGCGAATATTAATTCAGTGTACGTTTGTTTCTTCTTTTCAGGTAAGTGATTTTCCTGTCGAGTTCTTGTCATCTTTGAGTGAGTAAAAATTGTATTTATTGCGACACATCGCTTCTGCGATGTTTGGAATGGGTAAATGCATCTTTTAAGTCGTGACAGTTGGGGTGAATAGGTCAGTTCTCGTTAGCATCATCGCGCGGAAACCGATACGGAAGGATAACGAATTAATCCATTAGAGGGCGAATCCAAAGGTCTAGAAATAGGGCGCTTCGGTTCTGAGATGAGTAGGATGAAAGGGAAGGTTTGCATGCGAAATATCGAGCTTGATTTCTGGCCTTGTCAAGGAACAATGCTAAAGACCCCGTGGAGCGACAGATTCCTTCGTCTTCTTTGTACCCGGCGAAATTCATTTGGCCGTTTCTTTTGCGAAACTATAAAAACGTAATTTAGCTGCGGACTGTACTCAGCGCCACGGGGGATAAGCGATGGCCCACCTTGTGGCTTAGGAGCAACGACATAACGACCAACGCGCCTGCATGTACAACATCTCGCACCTTCTCTCTCGCATTCCACGAATCTTCCACCTTTTACGGCTAAATTCATGCTCGGCCTCAATAAAATCGAAACCCGTTCTCCTTTTCGGACTCCAAGTAAATTAGCCCGCGAAATATTGTCCTTGTTCTGAAATTTTTTTTGCTTCTTTTTATTCGAATTACTAAGTCACAGTGACGGTGGATTTCTTGGGAAAATCTGAGACTGAAGTTCCTTTATCATTTTTGAAAATAATTGAATTCAAGTTGATTGATCTTTTTTTTTTCTTCGAGGCTCGGAATCCTTCCAATATTGTATTTTTGGGGAAAATTTGAGACCAAAGTTCCTTTACCATTTTTTAAAATAATCAAATTTAAGGTGGCTATTCGGCAGAGGAACTTTTTCTTTTTTCTTTTTTTTCTTCGTGGCCCAAAATCCTTGCGATACTAAATTCTTTGGGAAAATCTAAGACGAAAGTTCCTTCATCATTTTCGAAAATAATTGAATTCGAGTTGACCAATCAGCGAAGGAACTTTTTTTTTTTTTCTTCGAGGCTCGGAATCCTTTCAATATTGTATTTTTTGAGAAAATCTGAGACGAAAGTTCCTTTACCATTTTTAAAAATAATCAAATTTAAGGTGGCCATTCGGCAAAGGAACTTTTTCTCTTTTCTTTTTTTTCTTCGTGGCCCAAAATCCTTTCAATACTGTATTCCTTGAGAAAATCTAAGACGAAAGTTCCTTTACCATATTTAAAAATAATCAAATTTAAGTTGATCATTCAGCAAAGGAACTTTTTTTTTTCGAGGCTTAAAATCTTTGCAACACTCAATTCTTGAGGAAAGTCAAAGACAAAAGTTCCTTTGTTTTTGAAAATACTCAAAATGGTTGAAGTTATGAATATTTCAAGTAGACCAATCAGCGTTCGAGATCGCGAAAGAACGAAATTTGATGACTCGGCCTGAAGGATATATGAAAGATGACGAGCGGTTACTAAGAAACACACTAACTGGCCGCTTAAAAAAGTGTATGGCGCCATTAAAATGTTATTTATCCTTCAATCTGCGCGTCGGCCATTGAAAACACAAGAATTTTTCGCTTTTCTCGTTACGCGATCCTCTCTCATTTCCAACGGGAAGACTTCCGAATCTCGAGATTCTTTCTTTGCTCCCACAACAGTTAAGAGTTCAGCGGTATCTTTAGGAATATTTAATTAGTTTTTCCACGGCCTGGCAGAATCGCGCAGCCATAAATGTTAATTGCAGATGAAGTGGTAATAAGATCTACCCCCTTTCCCAAGACACCCTTAATTCCGGAGCTCCTTAATTCTTACGGCACTTAACGAGCGGCTCGACGATTGCGAAGGTCGCGGAGCTCAAAAAAACCTTTCCTTCTCAATAACAATCGATGCGATTCCGCGACCATTCTCCCCAGAGTTGAATCAAAGATTTCGTAGGTTGTTGGTGATACTTTGCGAAAAATCTGTCGCTCCTTTGGTGACGGCGCGACGGACGAACCTTCGAAAAAAGATAGAGGGTGCGGAAAGAACGGAATTTAATTAAGTAGAATTACTGTCGGCCGAGAAGAGGCGAGAAATAGTTAACCAGGGACAAGTCGCCGAAAGGTGGGACCGGGAAAAGAGATGGTAGTAATGATCTCATCCCCCGATAAAACAAAGTAATAGAAACTCTACGAATTTACAGTCCCCAAGAAGTCAACGACTCCCACTTATCTTCTCATGTCCAGAAAATCTTTCCAAGCCGGCCGATAAATCCGCGAAATTAGAGGCCATCGATTGGGCTTTTTCCCTGGCTCGAAGGGAAAAAACAGCTTATATCGCATCCCTCCCCGACACTTTCGTTCGGGAAATATGAGCAGGTGCGCGAACAAGTGGATTGTCAATTTGGAATCGCCTTCGTCTTCCGAACCGCCAACAAGCTCGCCTAACGTTTATCCCCGAGATCCGTGCAATCACGGGAAATGGTCGTTGCTGCCGCATTTATGAAAAATTATATCGTCTCGCGAGCGTCGCCCCAGTTTCCTAACCTTCCGAGATGATCGAGCGGGGAATATACCCGGCTTCCAGCTTTTTCCTTATCAAGTCCTCTTCATCCCGAATTTCATCGCCTACTTCATTTCAGAATAGAAATTGTACAACTTTCGTCTTTTTGAGGGGTCGAACTTTTCAGAAACGCGCGTAGAAATGCGCTTTCTGTCCCTGGAAAGCGGAGCAGAAGTAGTCCTTTTTCGAACAGTGAAAGTATACTCAAGG
>JABFQM010001199.1:0-23575 GCA_022816865.1 Zelostemma sp. ZL-2020
CTAGCGCCATCTGCGCCAAATGAGGTATACCGATGTTAATAGTATGTGTGAAAAGAATATATAGACGGATACGTTGACTAATGGAGTGAGCACCACGTTTATTCTTCCTTCCCCAAATTCCCGAATCTTCATCGAGATACGACACCCATATAATCCGTTTTTGAGGGATGGCGTAATGTGACGCTTCTGAAAAATTCTGGTCCCTTGTAAACAATGATGAGCGAATATGAATGATGATTAATGATAGTGTATCTCGAGTTCCGAGACGTTTCTGGGAAATTCTCGACGTTTCTGGAAAAACCTTCGATGTTTCAGGGAAACCTGTTCGAAAACGTTCTTTTCAAAGGGTATTTAAGCAGCAGTCCTGCCCAAACAATTCTTAGTTCTTCTTCTGTGAGCATCGAGTTCGATCTCAAGTCTGTGACATTTCAATACGCCAACACTTGTTTTACCAAGTAAAAAAAACCTTTTGCCAATCAAAATGGAAAGAAGCAGCAGTGAAGAATCCCTTAATTGCACACCGCCAGAGATTTGTCAAGAAGCGGAAGAAGCGGAAATAGATTTTCTGCCACAAAAATCTCGGAAACTGTACGAGTCCACGTATGCGACTTTTCTTGCGTGGAAAAATGCCGGGCAAATGAAGTCATCATCGGAGAGAGTTTTCCTAGCATATTTTGAACAGCTGTCGGGAAAATATAAGCCATTAACTCTCTGGTCCACGTAGTCTATGCTGAAAACGATGACGAAACTCCAGAAAAAAGTTGACATTGGAAATTATCACGGCCTAGCAGCATTCATGAGAAACAAATCGAAGGGTTTCCAGAGAAAGAAATCGGAGGTTTTTCAATCTGAAGAAATTCAGAAGTTTTTAATGGAAGCTCCCGATCGTGAATATTTGGTCACAAAGGTAAATATAATAAATTAAATACACAATAAGGTAGATGTCCCAGTAATGGACCATGTCCCAGTAATGGACAGGGCCGTGAGAACAGTACAAAATACGTGATTATTATTAACTTTTTCTACACAAAAAAAATAACTGTCTTTTCAAACAACACCCGTAGGTAAAAATAGTTTTCAACCTTGATCGTAATTACGTTTTTCAGTTCTAAAATAATTGTCAAAGTCGTGAAGCGCACGTTTTCTCTCGATTCGGCGCAATGCTTAGTTTTAGGTTTAGTGAGCAGTCGATCGTATTTTTTTTAAAGTTTGTAGTATTACCACGTTTATCGAGGAAGTAGCTTTTCCTATCAGTTATTTACTGTTCCGTGAAAGTTTAAGGAGTATGGAATTACATATAATTTGAATATTTTTATTTAAAACATGTAGGTCTATTACTGGGTCACGTCAAACTATGAGTGTACCAGTAATGGACATATTTGACAATATTATGTTATTGATTGGGTTATTGTATTTTTAGGAGTGTATATGGTTTAGATTTCAATTTCGTACAACAATGTTTCGTCTTTATTTCCATTTCTTCAATAATTATAAAAGAAAATGAACAAACAATTTGTAATGCGAGGCTGTTGACGAATGCAGTTTGTAAATTACTTGTGGCTAAAAATATGAATATAAATATCATTAATTTTTGTTTATTTGAAATGATTGTCAGGTTGAGATATTATATCTCATTGTAAATCTTGGAAACTTGCCCTATGTCAATGTCTATTCCTGGGACAAGCCTATGTCCATTACTGGGCCAGCCATGTCCATTACTGGTACATTCGTGCTTCCGACTACTTAATTGCACGTAATTGAAAAACTAATTACAACTGTACAAAAACAAAACATTCAACTTGTTCTTAAGAGAATTCTGCATTGTTTACGAAAAGAATGGAATCGGAAAAGTCATTTTTCACTTAGAAATCAGCGTTTGAATTTCAAATTTTTGCTTAGGTGGTCCATTACTGGGACATCTACCTTAGTTGAAGTGTTTTCAGTGCAACGTCGATGGTATAAATTATCCCCTCTTTGTTTGTAACCTTTTGAAACTTTTTCGTAACTTCTCATTCACCCTACACAATATATAACCTGCGTGTTAAAATAAGTAAAAAATGTCCGAAAACATTTGAAATATTGCATCAATATAGAGCGCGGTGCTGCCAAAAATAGTATGAAAGTATCGAAGCGCTGGAAGTCTCGGTACTTTTTTTTTCGAAAAAGAGGGTAATATTCCGCAATACGCTTCAGAAGTTTCCTGGCAATTTCGTGTGTCGTAACTAGCGAGCGCGGAACAATCCCGCCGGGACGACTCGGGGTTTGCTCTTGTTTACCACGTGACGGATCATCGTCAAGTCCGACCGTTTATAACATGTCCGACGTGGATTTATGGCCGCGCGACGTCAAGAAATGAAAAAGCCCGGGAAAGAAAAACGGTCCGCCGGCCATTCGAACGCCCCCAGACTTTGTATCCCGGATGTCACTTCGCGCAGGAATGGTTTCCGCTTTAAAATATTCGCGAGTCGTACGTGGCAGAAAGGAATCTCGCTTCGTTCTAATGCACATTTTTCGCCCCGGAAAAGAACAAATATTTCAGTTCCAATCTAAACCCAAAGAAAAGGGGGGAAAGTTTCAAGGGAGCGTGTTCGGGAAGGGTGAAATTAACACGCGGGAACGGAAGTACGATGTTTGCGCAGTGGTTTCATTCTAGCAGTGGCTCTTGGATTAATTTAGAAAACGTGCTTCCCGAATTGTTGTTATGGAAATGAGAACGTCCGTCCTCTCGTTTCCCTATTCTCTAACTGCAACTTAATCTCGGCAAATGCGAGATATGCGGAGAGCAGCGTTGAATGAGGAAGGACCCGTGATTTGCCTCCTCCGAAAGGCGAACGAATCCATATCGCTCCCGGAAAACTTGCAATTGCGCCAAGCCCGAAGTTGGTAATGGAATTTTGGGTTTTTCGCGGCAGATTCGGCTGGTGACGGGCGCATATGTAAGCCGTCGCAAGCTCCTTAAGGTTCAAATGCTTATTTACGACCTCATTCGGAAGTTGCGACGTTCTAACTCGGAAGCCGCACACGAGCCCGCACACAGTAAAAGGGCCGAGCGTTTTCTCGCATAACTCTATCTACTTAGTGTAACAAATGTCGGTGTCGGATGCTGTGCGTGCTCCGGAGACGATAAGGCGCGGAGCGTCCGCGCGAAATAAGTCTCGAGTGAAGCTGAGGGCAAGACGAGGAGCCAGCGGGGAACAGGTTTCGCTCGTTTTGCATGACGCGTCCTTTTAAATGTGAAAAACGAGGAGAAGCGCGAGCTATCACCACCGCCGCAACGGGTTTGCGCGAGTCCTGCCTTGCGAAATTTATTTTCCTTCGCGTATTCTTGGGATAAGGGGGCAACTGTTATTTCTTCTACTCGAGTGAAAATGCCCGATTCTGATTACTTTGTGTATGCCTAGGAGCTCGGCAGCTTGATTTAGGTGGGAGCAGATTGCTTGACTTTAATAAAGGGATGACGTAAGCATGAAAGATACCCGACATTTGTGACTCACAAATCTGCCAAAGACAAAAACTTTTGGTCCTGATTAGACGTTGATTTGTCTTTCTTGGGAGCCGGAAAATTCTTTAATAACCTTCAAGACAAATGATGTAAAAAACCAATCAAACATTTGTCACTTGAATTATGATACCTCCGAAAGAATCGAAAGCAGAAGCAAACTTATATTTCCGTTATGGTCCTTATTCTTTCATCCGGGAACTTGATGAGGACGGAAAGTGTAAATACGGAATAAAACACGTCAACGTATTTGTCTATAAGGACACGTGAGTAGAAGAAAGGAGATAGGGTCAGCCGTAAACCAAATAAATCGACGCTCCCCGCCATAAAAGCGAATGGCAAGGTCTCTTTATGCCGTATCTGCCTCGGATAGTTCGAAGGTTGAACGGAGTAGGTGTGAGATAGTGGAAAAAGAAGCAAACACTCCCGCAAGGGTCGATCGAACCGTCCTTTACCACTGGCCAGAGGGTCGATTGATTTTTTCATTCTTTTGTCTTACTTTGCCTCGCACTTGGAGATCCCTATCTTTCAATCCTCCTTACTCTCTTTGTCTTTGCATTATTCCCAATTGAATTGTAACCCTGTCTTCTTGGTCAAAGTCGAATCCAGTATATTTGTAAATTCACTGCGAGTTCTTTAGTGTAACAAACGTGCCAACGGATTGAATTCAAGAGAAAATACTCGGGAAAAGGACACAAAGAAAATCTCCAGAATCACTTGATTACGCTTTCTACGGAAAATGCAAATTTCGAGACTGGGCAAACAGTGCTGGGAAACGGTCGAATGAAAAATCAAAGTTCGAACTGAGAAAGAAAAATGGCGAATTAATAAAAGCTCCGAGCGAATGCAAACGCATCTCACGGCTTGTTTACCGAACTCTAATTGATTCGAATAGCTCCCATTCGAGATATTTCGCTCTTAGTGGCTTCTGGCAGATTTAGATAGACGTGGAAAGCGAGGTGACGGCAGTCCATTCGCATATATTCTGTTTGCCAGAGCCTCGCAGAAACGCTATGAGAGCTTCTTCTCCAGAATTAATTTCGAAGCTTCCACCAAGAGCTTCACTCACTTCGCTTATCGTATCACTCAATGCGACGACGTATTAGAGATTTCATAACAAAGGAAAGCACATGTCCGAGTACTCATCGCATCGAGCTCGGGAAGTAAGGGCTTTATTGCTTGGGATGGGGTGACATTGTCGACAACGCAGTCGGTTTAAGCCGCGCAAAACTCGTCCGTAGGGGAGAGTTTCACCTTGGAACCCTTTCCGAATTTGTGTGGAAAAAAATTAAATACAATTCCATGTTTTTTAATGCCTAAAATATCGATTTAGAAATCGCTCCGCGAAATATTCACGATCAAATTGAAAATACATGAAGATAAACATATTTTCTTTACTTCTGCCCCTGTTAAATTGAGGATTCGAAACATCCCGAATTATCGCCGTCGAATTATTTAATTTTATTGCAAGTCTACTTCCTTCCTCGCCCGACCACAGTCGGCTTTTTCTACTTACGAGGCGTCTTCGATGTTTCCATTTATCGAGGAGTACAAGGGATTTCTCGGCGATACTCTCGGGCAACGGGAAAAATTTCTCGATAGCAGATGCCTTCGAGAATATGAGATAAAAGTTTTCCGGGAAATAATTTCGCGCCACGAACGGCCGCGATGGCCGAGCGAGGGGGCGCGCTTCAAAAGTACCGGAAAACTTTACGTCTAACCGAATTTTCTCGCCTTGTCGTGCTCCCTGTAGACTAAATTCGGCCTGACGCCACCTGGCACTTAGCATATATGGAAAAGTGCCGCTGTACTTTTTTTTCCCCAAGCAAACTGATCGGAAAACACAACGACCAAGCCGAATTCGCGAAATTCGTCGAGACGATTTTTATTCGTAAAAAGTATGTAAATCCGCGGGGGAGGAATTTGTCGAAGTCGCGTCAATTCTGGCCCTCGCGTATCTTCTTCTCTATTTGAAATTCGATACGGTTCCCGTACGACGGTGCTGGAACAGTAATACCTGTTTACAAAATCTCACGAGCAATTCCGCGCCAATACCCCGACCCAAGTACACGCGATACGCTTCTACAGTGTGTCTCAATCCAACGTTACGTGAGATTACACTCCGAAAATACAAGTCTCCGGCTTCCGTTTGAAATGCGAGACATTCGTACACCTTTGTTTTATCCCCTCGAATTGTTATGCTGCTTTTTCCGTCCGGTTTTATCTACCTTCTTCCTTTTATTCAATAAAACTTCTCACGATTGATTCCAAGCTTTACGAGACTTTACTTTCTGTATCAACAAACATACCCGGAAAGATCTGGATCTTGTTTCATCGGTAAAACAGAACATCAAGATCATCATCTCTGTTTTACCGATTGTGCGAGAAAAAACCGTCGAACGTATGCATTTTTTAGAAGATCACTGAACAAAATTGTTCGAATCTCATCAGATCTGACCGTGTTTGACGTAATTTCAATTGACCGGATCTAGACCTTGGCTCGACTTAGTTTTTTATAATCAAATCTTACTCGAGATTGAAGTTTCAAGTAAAGAATTCATTCGACACAGAGTTGTAAGTTACAAATATTAATACGTTCTAATGGAGTAGTGTTTTGTGTGGGGAAATGACCCTACACGTGAATTTCGCTTTAACGTTTTTTATTTAATATATTTCAATGTTGCATAGGACTAAGGCTAAAAGCCCCGCAATTCGCTCTCTGAGGCCGAGAAGCGACTGAACCTCGAGAATCTGCAGCTCCTCGAGGTTTTTTCCATTTCGGAATAGGGAAGAGAAATTGTTCTTTCCCATTTCCCAGATCCGAAAACGCTTTCTCTTTCGAGAGAAAGTCGACTTTCCGAGAATCCGACGTTTTCTGATAAGGGGACCTTTGAAGGGCCCTACAAGGGCCGTAAATACCCTGGCGTAGACGCCGCGTCCCTTGACTAATGATCGAATTTTTTATCTACATTTTGTCGACAGAACAAGTAGCAAGACATAACTAACTTGCTGGCTCTTCTTTATAGCTTATATCTAGAAGAGATTAGGTTTTTACAGATAATGCGATAAGGGTGAGCGTTAGATTTGGGGACCCCCGACACCCCGAACAGATCTAATCAAATCTGGAAATGTGGTTGTTCAGAACCGAGATTCATTCCTTGGTGTGAGCACCGTTATTTCTGCTGGCGAAAATTTTGCGTTCAAAAGCAAAAATGTGATTTTTTATCGATAAAACTTTGATATCACGTTATATTGAAGAGAAGCCGTTGAACAGTGCGGTTCCCTTTGTTTCTACGTAGTACATATACGTTACCTGCACACACTGAGAGAGATGTAATTAATACTTACGGTCGAGCACGTAGCAGTTAGCGGTGCTTGTGCGTCAGTATTGGTGTGCAGCTTCGTACTATTAGTATCCGCGTTGGGAGAGACATTTGTGTCCCAGGGCACTTTGACTCTGCCGCGTCTCTTCTTAGAGTCGAAGTTCAAAACCAGTTCAATACCGTGCGACGTAATCGAATCTCGCAGTTTGCCCCTTTCCCTTAACCAAAACTTCGACCCGCCTGAGCTTCTCTACCGGCACAACTTCCAACTCCGCGTCGCTATTTACTCAATACAATCGTCTGTTCATTGATAAAGCGAAAATGGAAAGAGAAAGAGAGGATATGGCTGAAACGAGATTCGAGCGGAGGAGATGGTCATGTCCGTGACGCTCATTACATATACGAAATCAGCGGAGCGTAAAATGCACGTATGGCTTTCGAGCCAAAAGCGGCATCAGAACTTATTAAAATGTAAACGCGTTTGGAGATTTAATACGCTGCCAAAACCCTGGCAAATGTACGGACTTTGTACGAATTATTTCACTGGAGATCTGACCCGGAAGTGACGTGTCAACATGTCAACGAATGCATTAGTTTTATTGAGTTGGGAAATGATTTCGGAAGATCTGAGGCAATTAAAGTTTATCCCTGTTCTACATCGGCATCAAGATTTGATCTGATGTCGGATTCGACCCTGGGCTATAACAACAGGACACACATTTTCCATTAATCCGTATACGATATCGATATCTGCGACACGATCGTCTTTAATCCGGATGTAATGCTAGCGTTATGTAGTCTATGTACTATCGCTACATAAGACACCGAAGTACGCTTTAGCCGCGTGTAATTTGCTGATGAGAACGATCTCGGTATCGCATCGTTTAAGGGGATTTTTGAGGAAATTAAAACCCTTCAATTTACTAAAAACCATACTGAAATGAAAATTTATTCCCGTGAAAAACAGATTGGATCTGATCAGATCCAAAAATGCCCAATTTCCAGATCTGATCTGGTCCAATACCGAATCTAACTAGATCTGATCTGATATAATACCAGATCTGAACAGATCTCATGAGATCCTATCAGATCTGATCTGATCCAGTCAAGATCTGATTTGATTTAGCACCAGATCAGATCTGATCAGGTCAGATCTGATTGGATCCAATTTGTTTTTCACGGGATTTTCATCAATGTTTCGGTGCAGTGGAATCATTGGAGGAATCATTGATTCCAACATTTTTTACTATTTAGGAAGTAATGACAAGAATGGATATTTTTATTTTCCAGGTTTTGGAAAAAATATGATGATGCTTAAAACATGATGCTTCAAATGTAGTAAATATTGAAAATGAACAATTCAAAAATAATTGCAAGACTAATGTGACTTTAGAATACTGTAGAAAATAGTGTTAAAGTATAATTACTAACAACTACGAAGAAAACTACGAACAAGTGCACTCGGGGATTTGCGAAACAATGATTTGTTTAGCAGAAAAACAAAGCGGATAAAATGTAAATTTCTCGAAGCGTTTGGAAGTTAGTTCGCTCGCGATTCGAGGACATTTATATCACTTGTTTTCGTGGATCCGTAGCTAGTTAGGGGTTCTATTCCAGTCTGATTGCAAACCGGCACGGTGCATTCTAATGCCGAGAACTTCTAGCACGGTAAATGCACAAAGGGCTTCCTCAAGACCTGGCATCTTTTTTAACACTTCTCTCCGCCCGTCTCTGGCCTTTCACAAAACTAATTGCCTTATCGGAGATTCAATTTAAAATCAGTTGTTCGTCGACTGCGCTTCGGCGATCGAAAACGCGGCGGCTTTCATTCCCGAGCAGAGTTGACAAAACTTTTCATAATTGTCTCTTTCTTCGTCCAAAACGATTTTTTCGAGCCGAAGATTTTTATTTGATGAAACATTCATTCATAAAAGGACTCATTTCTTCACTATAATAAATTTTTGCGAAAATGGCCTTTTTTCATCGAGGGAAAAATGATACCGCGAAATCGGGACGTTTGAAATTCGCGCGACGTCGGCCATGTTGAGACGTCACGGGCTGCGCGCGTCGTGGCCCACGTGTTCGTAAACGTCAAAATCACTGATCGTTACTGAACCAGAGAATTACGCTGTTATGGCACCGTCTATGCGTTAAGTGTTATGGCTGATGCATTACTTTAGCACTCGCGGTCTCAGGGCGCGTTCACAAATATCGCTTCGCGTTGCCAACCGTATATCGTTTTTCTTCCCGCGAATTACATGAGATAGAAAAGGATAGAAATACTACGTTGTTTCAGAATTGTCTATTCCGTGGTAATTTTCACGAATAAAATTCATTTCTCGCGTTAGCATATGAATTTCATTAATTCGTTCAATTTTCTATACATTTTTCCGCTGAAAATGACGGAAATTATCCGCTGGCATAACGGTACAATTTTGACGTAAAATAGTTACGTAAAGCGCGCCATTAGTTACGGAAATAGCATTGCAGTAACGAACACTAGTCAAAATGCATTGTGTTTTTATCAGCTGATCCGTCATTGCGAATAAAACATTCTTCTGCTCAAATGTGAAGCGAGAAAAAGTGATAATTGCGTTGCTTTTGAACGTCGACGATGGATTATGGTGCGACGAACTTGTCGACGAGTTTTTCGGAAAGGTTAAAATGCGAAATATTTCGATTCGCGGATTTTGAAATCGTAGTGACATTGCGCAATTTAATGTTTGTTTAGGAACTCTTTGAAGCGTTTGGAACTACCGATAAGCAAATTTAACGATGTTGCAATTCCGCATCATCTGGACCTTCTTAAAAGGCACAAAAGCAACATTATCAAAGTTCGTATACATTTTTATATTGCTTCATTATTTTATTTGATAATGTTATAGAGGCAACTTTTTTACTTTTTCGAGATTGTTGAACAAATTTTCGATCATTTTGTAAACTTTTCTTGAGCAAATCTAGAAGTTTTTATCGAAATAATTCGAACAAATTAATTTTTTTCAAAGAACTCAAATTTTTAAACAAGTTTTAAAACAAAACAATAAACTAACAATTCAAATAAATTGTTCAACTATTTTGTCAACCTTTTTCAACAACTTTTCAGCAAATTTTGTAAAAGTAATGTTTAATCAATTTTTTATAAACTTTAAAATATGTTTAAACAAATTAATGTGTTTATCAAAGTTCATTATAAAAAAAAACAACATTATTATTTAAAAAAAAGCAACATTATCAAAGTTCGTATACATTTTTATATTGCTTTATTTTATTTGATAATGTTATAAAGGCAACTTTTTTACTTTTTCGAGATTGTTGAACAAATTTTCGATCATTTTGTAAACTTTTCTTGAGCAAATCTAGAAGTTTTTGAAACAATTTTTATCGAAATAATTCGAACAAATTAATTTTGTTCAAAGAACTCAAATTTGTAAACAAGTTTTAAAACAAAAAAACTAACAATTCAAACAAATTGTTCAACTATTTTGTCAACCTTTTTTAACAACTTTTCAGCAAATTTTGTTCAATCAATTTTTTATAAAATTTTAAAATATGTTTAAACAAATTAACGTGTAATAAACAAAGTTTTCGGTCCAGAGTAAAATAAACGAGAAAAACAATAAATCGTGAAAAAAATGCGCAATTTTCGCAGTACAAATCACGGAAAGACTGGGACCAAGTGTACAAGGAGCAAATAAACGCGTCGAGAATTCTAAAGCAATTGAAACAATTGCTGTACGAATTGGACATGCTGAGAAAGCAAGTAGGCCAAGAAAACATCACGACTTTTGACAAACTCACGAGTGAATCGCGAACGAGCACCCTCGAAGCCATTCAAGAATATTCCGGTGTGTAACTTTTTTCCGAAACACCGAAAAATCGAATTAAAAATCAATAAATACTGTCCAGAATTGGAACTGCAGTTGCCTTTGTTGCGCTTCGCTTCAACCAAAGAAACAATCGAGCCGGAACACGGCGAAGTCGACGTAGAATTGAAACAGCTTTACGACGAGCAGGAAGATCTGCAGAGGCAAAAAGACTGTTTGCACGCTTGGAACGCGCTGCAGAATGACCTGGAGCAACTTTACCAGCTCTTCACGGAATTCAACAAAGTAGTGCAGGTGAATTTGTGTTTTTTTTCAATTTCAGAGTAGAATAATTGCGAGTAATTGTGAACATTTTTATGGGGTTTTATCTACATTTTTCTGAGCAGTTTCGAGCAATTTTTTAACAAATTTTCAAACTGGTGAATTTGGGTTTGAGTCAATTATTTTCAGAAAATTGTTACAATCTTTGGACGCATTTTTGGAGATGTGGAAAATATGACCACGATTTATGGTTTTATTTAGTTGAAAATTGATCGATTAATTTTTTTCGGAGCAATCGATGAATCCGTTGATTAATTAATTACATTAATTACAGTAAAAAATATTATTTTCATTATTTTTGTTTTGCAATTTTGCGTTATTTCTCTCGTTTTCGTAATGTTTCGTAATTTCTTGCTATTAATTCATTAAACCTAATAAACGCTTAATCAAAAAGCTAAAACTGACGATAAATTTCCAAAAACTACAGCAAATTGAAAAAAAGGAGTTAAACGTTTCAAAAATCATGAAAAAACGCAGAATCCGAAAAATGCATCACAGTATTTTGTAATTTTTCCATTTTCCCCGTCCATTCGTACTCAAAAAACCAAAAAACCAAAAACCCTCAAAAATGCACGTCCAAAAATTGTTCAACATACAAAAAAAAATGTCTGTGAATTCAAGCGCTCAAAAAATGTCGCCCTGAACTGCAAGACGGTTCCCAATAAAATGATACAATTTTTTCCAAAAGGAACAATGTTCACACGTCGAAAACATCGAGATGAACGTGGAGAACGTGCAAGCAAACGTGGAAGCAGGCACGATGTCGTTAAAAAAAGCAGCCGAGTACAAAGTCGCGACTCTCCCTTTATCTTGGGGACTAATCGGAATGTGCATGGGAGGGCCCGTCGGATTTTTCGCAGGGATGAAAATTGGGGGACTCGTCGCCTTAAGCGGAGGTTTCTTGGGTAATTCCCCCCCCCCCCCTAATTACGCGATTGCTTTTTCCATCAAAATCAACTACTTTTTTCGTTACAGGTTTCGTGAGCGGAAAATTCCTGAAAAACAACGCGAAGAAAACGGAAGAAGCCAAGAAAACGGACTGAATCGATATTTTTAATTTACTCGCAAGTGCCTTGGATTAAAAGCTTCTTTCGTTGTTTTTTTCATTTTTGTAAAAAAGTTGTTCCGAGTGTGGCAAAGGTTCGAGTGACTTTTAAAAATAAATAATTATTGCAGGATCTCGCTAGCGAATTAGTTGATTAGGATTACGTTTTGTTTGTTACATAAATTTACATTCTACGTTCCGTTGAGAAAGTCCATTTGATGGAGATGAATCTTAAAACTGCGCTTGTGTATGTTTTTTTTAATAAAGTTAAGTTTTTGTAATTCTTGTTCTTGAGGTTTTGTCATTTTCTGTCATTTTCTGTCATTTTCTGCATGGGCGAACAACACAATTTTTATTTCGTAGTGTTCGTTTATTCAAACTGCGCGCCATTAGATCGACTGAGATCGTGCATCATCGTGCGCAATCGTGCGTATTTACATTCGGTCGGTAAATCAACACGCGACATTACTGAATTCGTCACATTTACTTTTGTTAATCAAGTATTATTCGAATAAACAATGGGGAAGAAGGACAAAAACAAGAAGAAAGTTAGCGGGAGCGAAAAAACCGCTTTGAAAACGGAAAAAAAACTGAGCGCGAAAAAGAAAAAGGAATTGGCGAATCTCGGAGAGGTTAGAATTATATTATTCACCAAATTTACTCGAAGCCAATCGAAAACGTGAAAATTTATAAATGTCACGGAAATGCCTTAAGTAATATTTAAAAAATGCAATTTTCTGATTCGAAATTCCGCAGGACGACATCGAAAAAATAGTGAAACAAATCGAAAGGGATGAAGCGCGTCGAGAAAGGGTCGTGGAAGCGGTCGTGGAGCAGCCTTCTCGAAGAGTCAACTTCACGATAACGCCGCATCCAATGAAAGACGAGCTGATAATGCTGGGAGGCGAATTCTGCGACGGAAAAAAAGTAGAAATCCTCGAAATAAAAAAAAACCTTTTATTTATCGATTTCAATTTTTAGACGGAGGTGTACGGGGACATGTTTTTCTACAACATAAACAAAAACGAGTGGACCGTGATAAAAGCTCCGGGAGCGCCCCCTCCTCGATGCGGTCATCAATCCATCGCACTACCCTCCAATCACGGCGAACTCTGGGTCTTCGGAGGCGAATTCTCGAGTCCTTCCGAGTCGCAATTTTACCACTACCGAGATCTCTGGGTCTACCACATCGGGGACAAAAAGTGGGAAAAAATAACGTGCGTTTGTACCTCGCGAAATGAAAAACCAGTAGACTTTGTAACAAACTCTTGTTTTTGAACAATTTTTGTAATTTTAGAGCTCCTGGCGGGCCTTCAGCTCGAAGCGGCCACAGAATGGTGCACGTGAAGAAGCAGCTGTTCGTCTTCGGTGGATTCCACGACAACCTTCGCGACTACAAATACTTCAACGACATTCACTGCTTCAATTTGTCGACCCACACATGGAACAAACTCGAAATTACCGGTCCGATTTTCTCGTTTTTCGAGTAACATTCGCAATAGTGTACAATGTTTTTCGTATTTTTTAGGAATTCCGCCAGCTCCTCGATCAGGATGCATAACTTTACCCATGCCGGAAGGTAAAATTCTCGTATACGGCGGGTACAGCAAGGAACGAGTGAAGAAAGACGTCGACAAGGGCCACGTTCACACCGACATGTTCCTCTTGCGTCCTGAAAGTAACATCGAAATCCAATTTGCACCAGTTTCTTTTTAACTGTTCCAAAACCAAATTTTGTAAAAACGTTGCAGAGAATGACGAAACGGGGTTGAAGTGGAAGTGGACTTTGTCGAAAGCAAGTGGAGCGATACCGTCCCCTCGATGCAGCTCTTCGGCGACCCTGGTAAACCCTACTTCGGCGTACATTTTCGGTGGCGTTTACGACGAGGTGGACGACGACGAAGATCTTCAAGGAGTCATGTACAACGACCTCTTGAGCCTCAATTTGAACGAACTCCGATGGCGCTCGATTGAAATTTCGAATAGTAAACACATGATCATTTTTATTTCGAAACCGTTTGTTTATTGGGTCATTTTTTCAGCGTCGAACGAGAAAGTGAAAAGAAAGAGAAGGAAAGAGAAAAAGGAGGGCTTTGAAGAAAGCGAAGATGAGGAAGTCGAGGAGCCCATGGAAGAACCAGAACCAGCGCCAACAACCACCACGGACGAAGATGGCATTTTTACTGTACATTTTCATCTTAATTAGAATCTCTGTCTTTTTTTGTTTTCTGTTGTTCATGTTTTCTTCTTTTTTGGGAAAAAAGGTCACCGTCGGTCCAGCAATGAGCAAGAGTTCGACTCCGGCGGACGCAAACGCCGCAGGCTCGACAAAAAGCGTTTTCTGGCCTTCGCCGAGAATCAACCCTGGACTCGCTGTTAAAAATAATGTTCTGTATTTGTACGGGGGGATGTTTGAAACGGAGCACGCTCAGTTTACGCTTAACGATTTCTATAGTTTAGGTACTTTTGCAGCGAAATTATTACTTTTGTCGGGGCTTTGAAAAAAGGATGTTTCGTAATTTTGGTTTTTGATTTTCAGATTGCCGCAAATTGGAAGAATGGCGAGTTATAGTAAAGGACGATTCGGCATCGCAAGTGTGGTTGGATTCGAGCTCCGATTCTGAAGACGATGACTCTTCCGATTCCGAAAGCTCAGAGGCTGATGAAATGGAAGTCGACGAATAATTTCCGAATTTTTTTCCTCGCTTGTTTATTTTAATTGTAATTTTGTATGTAAATAAACAATTTTGGCACCCATTCAAAATCGTACGCATTTATTCACATGAGTTTGTTTTAAAAATTTATTTTACGCACAAAATGTGCAGTTCGATGTATTTATCATTTTTAAGATGGCGTCACTTTTTGCCGCCATTCCACAAAACCTTTCAGTGTTAAAAGATCCGTTACAAAAAATTGACGATTTTTTTACAAAACCGATACGAACTGTGTTCGTTAATAAATTTTTTGAAAATTCTTGCCTTATAATTCAGGCCTAAATTGAAGAAATTACGAGCAATTACTTGAATTAGAAAAAATGAAGTCGATACGTCAGACGACGCGCTTTATTGGGGAAAAAATAATCTGCAGTACTCCCCTCTCGTTGAAAGTAGTTGACTTTCCGTGAAAAGACACAAACAGAACACAACCTTCGCGGAAACCACAAAAAATCGCGCACATTTAAACAGAAAATTTGAAACCTTGCGTCATATTCGAAACGACTTCGAAAAGTCAAAAAGTGTCATGTGGCGCCCTCACCTGAAAACAGCGCTCGCGAGCGTGACTTTCGCACCGGCAAACCGCCAACAGTAACAAAGATCCATTGTTCGCTTTTGTTTCTTACGAAAATTCTCAATTAAAACACGCACTTAAATTAGAGAAACATTTTCCCCGTAAAAAATCACGGACCCCGAAAATTTCTAAAAATGGAGAACAAAAGTAAAAGCGGCAACAGAAAACCCGAGAAGTCCAAGCAGAAGAAGTTCAATAACTCGAAGAATAAAAAAGATTTGTCTCCAGACAAGGTAAGCGCGATTGAATTGTCTCGAAAATCATTCTAAAACCAACGTTTATTTCGTAATATTGCTCAAAGTGCACAATTTCCAGCATAGTAACACAGACGGAAACAATGAAAACAAGCATCACGATTTCGATCGAAAAATTTATTTTCAAACTAGTAAACATCCATTTTTTCTTAGAAAAATATAGATTTAATTTAATCCCGACCTCAATCGCAAAAACAATGGTTAAACGAATAAAAATCCATTTTTTCACAGGATGATATAGATTTCATCATGAGTCAAATCGAAAAGGAAGAAGCGCGACGTCGCAACTCTCAAATCGCAGAAGCCACGAATCCTTCCCTTGTGGAAACTTTGGTGGGCCAACCTTCTCCAAGGATCGAGTTCACGCTATCGACTCACCCCTTCAAACCAGAGCTTTTTCTTCTCGGAGGAAAACACAGCATCGACTGCGAATACGGCGCATGTCGTAACGAAGATGAGGTTCATTTACCAAAAAAGAAACCCTTCTAAATAAAATTGTAAAACCCTTCTGTTATTTCAGATGGAAGTTTATGACAGCTTGTTCACGTACGACATAAACAAGGGCGAGTGGACGCTGATCAAAGTTTCAGGAGCGCCTCCTGCGCGTTGCGACCATCGAGCCGTTGCCGTTCCCTACAACAAAGGCGAACTCTGGGTTTTTGGAGGAAAACACTTGCTCAAGCCAATACCTCATAATCATTCCAGAACAGTCATTCCACCTGTTTATCATTACCTTCGAGATTTGTGGGTTTTTTCCATGAACGAGAGGAAATGGAAAAGGATCATGTAAATGTTTCTTCATCGAAGATGGGTGTTGATTTGTAGAAATAATTTGAGAATGCTTTTTCAGTTCTTTTGGAGGACCATTGGCGAGGAGCGGACACGGCATGACGCACTTGAAGAAGCAACTCTTCATCTTTGGCGGCGAGTATGGCGATCAAGGAAAGATCAAGAACTACAACGACCTCTACAGTTTCAACACGCTGACTTCTACTTGGCAGAAGATCGAGATTTCAGGTGAAGAATCACTGAAGAAATGTCCAAGTTCTTGTTACTCAATTGATTTTCTGGTTTCAGGAATGCCCCCAAGCATTCGCAACAGATGCATCATGTTACCTGTGCAAGAGAACAAAATCCTGATTTATGGCGGTTGTTACAAAGAGAAATTGAAGAAGAAATGCCCGACTGCTTGTATCCATGATGATATGTTTCTGATTAAATGCGAAGGTAAAAAAAACATTTTCAAAAAAAATGTTTCTAATTTATGGTACGTTTTGCAGAGAATGATAAGTCGAATTTGAGATGGGAATCGAGACAGGTTCAGCAGAGCGGTGACATTCCGTCACGAAGATGCGGGGCGACGGGAGTTCTGGTTTCGCCCAATTTGGCCTACGTTTTCGGAGGCGCTTATGATGAGCAGCATTTCCAAAACTCAAACTGTCTTGGCGAAAAGTTCTACAATGATCTTTACTCCTTAGACTTGACCAACTTCCAGTGGAGAAAAGTGGAACTTAATGAGAAACGCCAAATCACCACTCGGCGCCAAAGAAGACGACTGGCGAAGAAAGGGAATAACGACATTTCAGAGGACGAAATATCAGGGTTCCAGGTGCTTCAGGTCATGGCACAGGAAGAGGAAACCGTGGCAATGGTCAAAGGGGCATTTTCGCCATTGGAAAGAGCTTTTCCTGGCATCGCTGTAAAAAACGCCATACTTTACTTATTCGGTGGAACATACAAAGTGAAAAGATTTGAGGCGGTTCAGCAGTTTATTTTGAGCGACCTGTACAGTCTGGGTAAGAAAAAGCGTACACAAAATGTTTAAAGATTCAGAGACTCAAGAGTTGCTTTTTACAGATTGCCGAAAGCTGAACAAGTGGAATGCAATCATGGAAGATCGTTCGCACGAAAGCTTGTACAGAGTCGAATATGATGAAGAGGACGAAGATGACGAATACAAGTATTTCTACGATTTCAGCGATTCTGATGATGATTTTTGTTACAATCAGCTGGAAATCTGCGAGATCAGTTCTAACTCAAAAGACGCTTCGTCATAGAAAAAAATAGATTTTCATCAATGAGAAAAATATCAAAAGTTCCTCAACGCTGTTCAATATTTGTAATATTAATGACGCCTTATAATATTTTTATACATTAAAAGATGATTAATTGTTCATAGTGTTGTTTTAAATTACAATTTAATTACAAAAAGAAATTAAAAACTTGGTTTTATCCTAGACGGGGCATTCGTTTTAGCTGCTGCTCGAAATCATCCATTTGCTCTTTGTATTTTATTTTTTCTTCCTCGGTTTTATTTGAAAAACTAGAAAGCGATGTGACTTTGGTCAGATTGTTCAGCTTTTTTTCTATCTGAGATCGTTTCCTTTTCAGTCTTTCCTTCAACTGCTCGAGGAAAACTTTATCCTAAAACAAATATTTTCATTCGAAATGTGAACATATTTTCTCTGAAATTTTAAAATTGATACCGACCTCTAATACAAGATAAATGCAGCAAGATTTTCCGACTACGTCCCAAACACAATTTTCACGTTTCGTGTAATCTTTGGAATTGATTACTTCAACATTCGCCACTTTCCCGACTGCTGCGATCATGTTGAAGTTATCGTTGTACAATTTTTCGTCTTCTTCTTCATCAACGACGATGTGAACTGTAATTTTCAATTCCATTATTGTTCTTTCCATATAATTTTCAAAAAAAACTTTCGAAATTACCTTTGAACTCGGATTTTTTATCCAAATTAGCCACCAGACATCGAATCGAAAGTATCACTTTCAAAACTCCATCTATTTTTCTCTCGAGCTCCAAATCTCTATCACTCTCAAACTAAAACAAAATAAAACCACTAAAAATTCCGATCAAAATTCAACTATTTTTCGATTAAAAATTACCTCTTTTGGCTCTGGGTAAGAAGCCTGAGACAAAGACTCGTAATTGGAAAAAATTGACAACTTTTTGGCGAGCCTCGAATACAAATCATCAGCGAGAAACGGCATTAACGGCGAAATAACTCTGAGAGAAACCTCCAAACATTTGGCTAGAGTGTAGCGATGAGCGTCGACGAGTTCCTTTTGTTCGCTTAAAAATCCCCGTTTCGTTCCTTCCTAAAAAATCCAAAATCTCATTAAAATCGAATTACATTTTTGAGTTTCTCGTCGTTACTCACGACGTAGAAATCGCAGAATTCGTAGTACACGAATTCTTTGATCGCAGCTGTTGCTTTGTAAAACGATCTTTTTTCCAAGTTCTCGTTAACCACCGAAATCATGTGAGATAAGCGACTCAAAATCCAGCGATCGATGACGCTGAATTCCCCAGGTTTCTTTATCGGCTCGTCGTCTGTCATCTGCACCGTGTATCGCGACGCTTGCCAGATTTTGTTCGCAAAGAATTTGTTCATCTCGCACTCGATGTGGTTGAAACTCACGGTGCGATCTGAAAATGGATTTTTAGACATTGAAAGATATTCTAGTGAAAGAAACGAAGATGGAATTTACTTCGGATGTTGTGGGAACACAAAGTGAAGCGCAAAGCGTCGACCCCGCATTCGGGAATTCCGTTGGGGAACATCAAGGAATTCGCGAACAGAGTTTTCTTCATTTCGCTCTCGCTGAGAATTCCCGACTCGAAGCTCGAGCGAGCTTGAGCGTTCAGATCCTGCAGCGAAGAAAGTAATTGTTAGAAAAAGTTCGATTTGAGACTCGGATTGAAATTTGGAGAACCTTGGAGCTGATGCCGTTGATAACGTTCTCCGGAGAAATTACATTGCCCAAACTCTTGGACATTTTTTTGCCTTTTCCGTCGCATAACACTCCGTGCAGTAAAACTTCCTGGAAAAAGGTCAATTTTTGTTACACAATTGTGTACTTTTATTCGAGCGTTAAAAGAGATTTTGCCTTGAATGGTAACTGATTCGTGAGCTCCAGCCCCATCATCGCCATCCTAGCGACCCAGAAAAATATGATGTCGTGACCGGTTTCCATCAGCGACAGCGGATAATGTTTCTCCAGCTCTGAAGTCTATGAAATTTACAAAAAAATATTACGTTCTTTACAACTCTTTTTTTCCAGAAACAAAACAAAAAAATTAACCGACACGTTCTGGCCAGCCCATCACGGAAAACGGCAACAAAGCCGAAGAAAACCAAGTGTCCAAAACGTCCGAGTCTCTTTCCAGGCCGGAAAATTCCCCACAAATTTCTTCGGCTTTTCTCCGAGCTTCTTCTTCGCTCCTCGCGATCGTCCACCGCGATTCTCCGGATTTCGTCTGGAATTTATACGCGGGAATTTGATGTCCCCACCAAATCTGCCGAGAAATGCACCAATCCCTGAAAAGCAAGACACCAAAATATTAAAAAATGCAAATTTACAGGAAAATGTTTATGTATTTATTACCTAACGTTTTCCAGCCAGTCGAACCAGACTTTTTCGTGAATGTCCGGGTCTAATTTCAAGGTCCCATTTTTCACAGCTTCGGCTGCTCGATCAGCCATGTTTTTACATTTCACGAACCATTGTTCTCGTATAAGAAATTCGATGACGTCGCCGCTCCTCGTGCATCTGGGCAGGACTGTATCGTGGTCCTTCGTCGACGTCAAAGCGCCGCTTCTCGCCAGCTCCTCCAGGACTTTGTGCCTCGCCGTGTACCTGGGCAAACCCTAGAATTAAACGTGCAATTCGAGTGCACTTTCTCCCGCCAATGCGGTACCTCGAACGGTCCCAACTTCATCTTCCCATCCTCGTCGATTGCGTCGATGATTTCCAAACCGTGCTTCATCGCGATCTCGTAGTCCAGATGAGCATGCGCCGGGGTGATTTTAACAGCTCCTAGAACGTAAAAAAGTATAAACAATCACACAATTCATTTTTACAAACTGTATCTGTTTGGTTTTGTTACCAGTGCCGAAATCCATTTTCACGGATTCGTCGGCGACGATGGGAAGAGACCGTGGCATAAAAGGGTGTCGCGCTCTTCGCCCAACGAACTTCGAGTACCTCGGATCGTCCGGGTGCACGGCAATAGCGACGTCGCCGAAAATCGTTTCCGGCCTCGTCGTCGCGACGAAGATTTTTTCTTTCCCTGCGCCGTCCTCGAGGTCGTACGCTATTTCGAAAATCTCCCCGAAACTTATTTTCCGCTTGTACCCTGGAAGCTCCACGTTTGTTTTACCGGAGATTTCAGTGTACTCGACCTCGATGTCGGAAATGGTGCTGCGAAGCGCCGGCGACCAATTCACCAGCCTCTTCCCTCGGTAAATCAGATTCCGGTCGTTCAGGATTAAGAAAGCATCGATAACAGCTTCGCTGTGTTTCTGGAATGAAAAAAGGAAGCTTAATTAACAAGATTATTTTCTAGCTTTCTTTTTACATTTTACTTTGCTCATGGTGAAAAATTCTTTGGACCAGTCGAGGGTACTGCCCAAGGTTCGCAGCTGGTCTTTTATCCTGTGACTTTTCTCGTTCTTCCAGTCCCAAATCAGGGCAAGGAATTCGTCTCTACTCGTGTCGCGTCTACTTAGATTTTTTATTTTGGATAAGTGTTTCTCGAGTACGGCTTGCGTCGCTATTCCTGCGTGGTCCAAACCCGGAACCCACAAAACTGGCGTGCCTTTCATTCTGTACCTAAAACCAAAGAAATATTAATTTTTGAATCAGTTTTATTCTTTAAAAGAAGCTTTTTTTTAACCATCTAGCTAAAACGTCTTGAATCGTCGCGGTGAGTGCATGCCCCAGGTGCAAAGTTCCAGTGACATTCGGAGGCGGCAAAATCATTCTGAACGTTTCCTTGTCATTTTGTGGGTTAAAAAAGTTGTTTTTCTCCCAAATTTCATATCGGCCTTTTTCGACGTCTTTGGGTTGAAAACCCAAAGGGAAATCTAGAATTATTTACGTGGGAGTTTGACAATTTGAATGTCGAATTATAAACATTCAGAATTTTTCGTAAATATTCCGCAAAAATGACGAGCGAAATAAATACTTACCGTTTAATCGATGATTGTGGTAAATACATCGAATTTGGGCAAAGGTTTTTTTCGGACGCACCGTCTGACAGAAAATCATTGTATTTTAATGCGATTCTCGATGTTTATTTAGGTATAAAGTTTCTCGGTGCTGTCAACATAACCTCAATTCTCAATGTTTTGAAATAGAAATACAAATTTCTCGCGCTTCGAAGCGGCGGAAATGTATTATCTACAGTCGTAATGAAATAACATTAAAAAAAAAACTAATTAATCGAATTCAAGTATCTGTTATACATTCGCAGTGAAATATTATGGACAAATATCGGATTTAATTCGTAATCTTTTCGTAAAAATATTTCCGCAAGGTTTCACGAGAATAATTACGTATATCTTGAAGATCATTTTCATGCATCCAGGGGTTTATAAATGTTGTATGTATGTTGTATAAAAAGTTTATTCATCCCGCAAAAACCATTTTTATTGAAAAATTGTTTTATATGTCTAAATTCATCTTTCATTTATAAGCAGATCTAATGCTCTTTCCGGAGGATTCGGGACTGATTCTTCGGAGACTTCGATACTTTGCACTTCGGGCTCTTCCTAGACTTAAGCAGCCTCAAGCCGTGTTATAATTCGCGAAATTTAATGAAACACCACATTTTTTCTTATATTTTTGTGCAAGTCAACAAACAGGAAATTCAAATTTTGTACCGCGGTCAATAAATTGAAATTTCTTGAAAGTTACATATTGTATTTATTTTTTAAATAATGGAAAGAAAAATTATGTTGACGTTCAAACTGCATGTCGAGCAGATGCCGCGTGAAAAAATTAAAAAAGACCAAATTCATAACGCTTGCAAAATGTTCTCGGAGTTGATATGTCGACCTTGATATAGCGCGGCGCAATAACAGAGTGCTATAATTACCGATAAAACAAATCAATAAAACAATTTAGCCCTTAAACAATTTCATGTTTCGTTGGATCATATGGTGTTGTACAACGACCTTTTGAGCCTCGATTTAAACGAACTCCGATAACGCTCGATTGTAATTTCGAATTGTAAACTCAAACTTTCGCGCTTCGAAGCGACGGAAATGTATAATAGTTTCTGTTTTCTATTTGAAAAACGCCTTTGTGGTATTTATAGTTATATAATGCTCCTATACTAGTTATTGCGAGTTTACTTCTTCTGTGATAATTTAATACGTGGCCGAGATTTCGTGAAATGGGCTGACGCGAATTTTATGTCGCATGTCGTAATAAATAAAAATCCAGTGTATTCATTCAAGCGCATGAATTGCTATGTCCCCATCGCTCAAGATTGAAATATAATTTTAAGTGACACACGCACAAAAAAACACGCTTGTTGACCTTGCCAAGCATCAAGAAGTGTATTTTGTATGCATTTTCTACATAAAACACGGTGTGAAACACTTGCGGAATGGAAACCTGGAAAAATGTGAAGTTTGACGCAGGAGCAAAGCAACTATTGATTTTTCCATTCTTATTGTGTGTAGTTTTATTAATGGTTATTTTGAATTCCAATTAGGTAAAAGTAATACGTTAGCAATTCAATTCACGTATATCCACATGTTTTAACTTTGGCATTTTGGAAAGAAACGACTCCAAGTCCCCATTGGAGAAACTCCCGTCATTGACCATAGTCAGCCGTTGCAAATTAGACTCTTGTGAACCTTTGAGAAAGGTTGAACGCAAGCATAGTCTTTTTAGCTTCAGAATCTCTAAATTCGGCAGAGCACTAACAAGAGTATTTATTCCTTCACTCGTAACAGCTGTACTAAGCTCACTATCAAAAACTAAAAATGGCGCATTATACATTCGAGTTAACAAATGGTCTGTTTTTAAAATACATACAAACTTAAAATTAGTACAGAATAATTACATTTAAGGGAAACTGTTTTCAGTTTTTTGCAAGCCAAACTTATTGTGGAAATAGCTTCATCTGTTAACATATTATTCGCTGAATGCATATGAAGCACTTCCAAGTTTTTGAACAGAGAAATTTTCTTCCATCCATC
>JABFQM010001200.1:0-23573 GCA_022816865.1 Zelostemma sp. ZL-2020
GAAGAAGGTTTAAGAAATGCTTGGCATTGTCTTGAGAACGAAATCGATCGTGCACTGGTACGTGCTCGTGAAATGTCCAAATCGAGGGAATCTGCGCCTCAAAAGAAATCGTATAAAATGATATGAACTTGCTGACAATTTGTACCAAAAATCATAGTTTAGCGATGCGGTTTCTTCGACGCATTTTCATACGCTTGAACACGCGAGCATTACCCGTTGTTTCAGCATGCGCTCTCATAAATTAACTCAGCTCAAGAGTCATACGACGACGATCCGTGGTCGTGCGCTGGGCTGGGAGGCGTCGACGGGTTCGAACTGTTGTTAGAAGCTATTGAATGTCGAGGACTTTCGCCAGCGATATGTTCCTGAATACAAAAATTACAAAATTATTTCTCAAACTCTCAATATCTTTCCCAGAAATCATATCAAAAGACAATAAATCACCTTGTCGTGCAAAGAAGCTATGCTACCGAGGGAAAGTGGCGTATGCGATTGTAAATGCATGGAATCGGAATCAACTTGATCGACAGGGGTGCGCGGTAACGAAGGTGGTGTCGCCGTTGGTCTTGGCGGGGCTGGACCTCTTCTCGCAGAAGTTGATCCTGAAAGATCGGAACGCACTTAATGACAAAATTCACATTTTCCCTGCTAAGTTTTCGAATCGACAACTTTGTTCTTATTCTCAACCGACCATTGTGGGGAGAATAACCAGAGTTCCTCACGACGTGAGAACTGAGACGTCTGGAGTCCGACGGCGGGTGCCTCGGAGGCAGTGGCGCTGATTTGTTCGGCGTTTGTAAAGTAGGACCATGTACCTGTAACGACAATAATATTTCGTTACAAAAGACTCGTGAAATTAAATATAGCGCAAATTCTAAAACGACGCGTACTCTTTGTTGACCACTGTGGAACTGTGCGCCGCTATTGTGCCCCGAGAACTGCTGCAGATCGGCCGTTTCCAACGTCGTGGGTAAATCCAACAAACGTTGAATCTACAGAATACAATTTTCCATTAATTAAGAAATTCATCAAGGAATTTATCAAGAAACTCGTGCCTGTATGCCGTTTCCAGGGCCCATGTGACTGATGTGGTTGAAATTAGTCGGCGCGGAAATCATCTTCGAGCGTCTGTCGGTTGGACGAGCAGCTCGGTTTCCTTCTCGCAGCGAAAACCGCCTTCGCGGTCTCGCTATTTGCCGTCCGCTCGCGTCTACCGAGGCCAAATTCAACAATTCACCTACAGGAAGTTTCAATCATTATAAAGCCATGTAATTTTACACCTCTCGGCAATGAAAATCCTTACGTTGGTGCAAGTTACTGAGGTATATAACATGCGGCATATCGTTGATGATGCAAGAAGTTAAAGAGCCCGAGGGGTTTAGAGGACGGGCTTTTTTGACATTCAGGGTCTGCAACCAGTCACCGGACGCGCAGTCGAATACATCGGTGTGAGTCTCGCTGTACACTAAAAGATACCCCTCGCAATAGCCTGAAAAAAGAGCAAAAGTGAGATAAACGGACAACGCAATTGTTCCCACATCGTGCGCATTATACTCACTGACAGCCGTAGGAACTGCGGGGTACATAATTTCCCGATCTCTGCTCTTCCTTCCCTGACCATCTACATAAACTGCCAGTGTTTGAAACACTAGCAGGAACTCGCCTCGCGACAATTCGATGCAGCGCAAAGCATCGATGGTACTGTACGTTAAGAAACCCAAGAGCGAATTTTCCGGATGGACCAAAGCTGAAAACGAGATGAACGCATTAATTCTCTTTCTTTTCCAAAGACACAATTATTTCATTCGCAGTTTTAATATACAAATAGAATGATGTTCTCCCAGGATAGTGTAGATGGAGAAACCCGAAGCGTAACTGACGCAGAGACGACCCTCCGTCAGAACTTGCAAAGTCTGCACTTGACAATGCAGTACCATTTCGCGGATGCGCTTGTGCCGCGTTTTGGTTCGCGTTATTTCATAAATTATAACTTGCGATGCATTCTGTCGAACAAAAAAACATGATTAGTAACCTCTCGCGGAATCAAACGTTTCGTAAAATTGAACGTCGATGAATTTGCGCACCTGCTTTTTTATTGCAACGCACAAGCAGTAAATCAGTGGATTTTGGCACATCATGCCGGTGGTAAGCGTGATGCAGCCCTTCGTTTCCGCGACCTTTATCCATTCAACTTCGTCCCCGTCCAACGCGCGAACGGGCACTAAACGCACGTGACGCTGCTTGCCGCTGAGCACGACGATCAACTGCTCCTCCGTGACGTACTCCAACGCGTGAATTTTCTTGCCCTCGCCGACTCTCGCAATTTCTAAAAAAAGAATTGAAAAAGGTAATTTCAAAAGAAAATTTACTTGGTGAATTGCCATTGGAAAACTTACCACTACGATCTAAATCTAAACAGAATAGGCCCTCCTCGGTGCCAATGACTAGACGGTCCGGATCAATAATTGCCCCCGACATCACATTCTTTATAAGAGCCAGCGTGTTGTCCAATAATTCCTTTGCTCGAAAGATCTTCAAATTCAGGAAAAAGCGTTAAAATTAGCTGTTCGTTCAAGTTTCAATCGTGCTCGAGCTTAAGAGGATTCTGTACTTTCTGCAAGGCCGACTGAATTGGAAAGAATAACTTTGAAACAAGTTTCGTAATGCAGAAATATTCGGAATCCAGTCAAACTGGTATCGTTGCATCGACGATAAAAACAAGACGTTTCGGAATTGATGAATGCGGACAAATAATGAGAATGAAAATTAGTGACAACTTAATAAAAACGTGATTAGCCGTCGCCGTTGTCGAATCCTCCGTTTCTCTCTCTCTCTCTTTTTCTCCGCCCACGAGGAAACAAAACGTTACGAAAATCTGCTTACTGTTGTATTAGGAAGATTGTTTCTTTTCAAAATTCGATGAAGTTCACTCAAAGCCACAACCCACTTCGTTTTTTCGCTCTCCGTGTCAGCAAGCATTAATGTGTGATTCCGCAAACCAGGTGGCTCTAGCAGAGATGTTGTTATCTGTTTCCAAAAGAACGGCATTAGTTCATAACGGCGGAACACATTTAGCGCGTCAAAAAGTCAACACAACAAAAATCGTCGGTTAACAAAGTCGTCGTTATTCTGATTAAGTGACAAATTCATTTAGTTCGTCGTCCGCTTTCTCTCGCTCTCTCTCTCTCTCCTTACCCTAAAAATACACGGTATATCTTTCTTGGTGGCGTGTATGACGTCGGAATCGCGAACGGAGCTGACACTGAACTCCTCGTCTCGCATGTCAAGCACTTGTGACACGTAAACGGACGGCAGAGCGTTACGATCGGGCGATATGTCGTAGAGGAAAAGCTTGAAATCGCAAACGACGACGAACTGCCTCACCCAGCCCTTCTTCACGCCGCCCATTTTCGGCACTTTCACATAGCCCTCGTACGCTGTGCCGATTCCTCTGGTCGGGTCGATTCCCAAAGGTCTTTTCGCTGAAGAAATGAAGAAAATAAAAAATTAGTAAAAATACACGAAACCACATTTATTTGCACGACAGAAATTGCGAGGTGCACGAGGTGCGGAATGAGAAAAGTATGACTTGAGCTTACGTTCGCCGAACGAATTTGTAAAAAGCTGTAATACGTGTTGGTGTACCCTAATTGGGAACATACTTTGATCATGCGGAACGGGACACATCGGTGGGACTTTGTCGCAGCAGGACATGTGGCAGGCGAAGCCGCAAACCTCGCAGACGACGCCCTGCCTCGTCAGTCCGATCATCAGGGATGTGCAGTGGTTGCACTTTGTCGGAGCGGAAAACGTTCGGACCAGAAACTGGTGTGACTTTGGTTTTGGCTGAAGACTCGCTTGGACGTGGGCCGACGCTTTATTCAACATGTCATGGGATAAAGGAGAAGTCGGGTCCTGCAATGTTAAATATTCGATAAATCATGTTCTTTCATTTCTTTGCTCGACTCTCGTTTATTTCAAGTCGAAAAGTAGCGATTAACTTTATTAGTTGAAATAACCGAGAATCGTTTTATTTTGTATCTCGAGCCACTTACGATGCTGAGTTCTGATAGATTGCTTTTGCTGCTCGTTATACTGGGGGCTCGATTATCCTCGATATCGCCTTCCACGCTTCCGACGCTTCCGTGACGCGTACCGCTAGCTGTTTCTTTCAAGAAGTGTTCGAGATATGACATTTGTGAGGTAGGTCGTTCTAAAACTGAAAAATTCACGACAAATTAAAATGTATCGCCGGATACGTCGAAAAAGTTTCATCTTTTTATTAAAATGTTTTCCAAGCGCGAAAAGTTGATTACTTTTGGCACGATTGGAACATTCGATGGTCACGATTAAGGATGTGCGGATTTAAATGACAAAAAAAATATTACGTGTTACAAAAATTAAAAAATTTTCAAGTTTATACGTCCTAAATTACGTGAAATCTCTTTTTAATTTGTAAACATTTCCACACAACCCTAATCACGATTATTAATGAATAATGGCAACATGGTAACGGATGATCGCGCAATAAAAATAAAAACGTCTGCACTAGTATAAAATAGGGCCACCGTAACTGACAAAACCTAACAACAAACACGTTGAACAAGAACTATAATAAGGGACGTAACATCGAGCGTTAATAAACGTTAAATTGATTAACAAATAAATGGCGAGTATTTTTAACAAAATCAGCAACTCGAAATGTCGATACGAAAAATGCTGATTTCATTAAAACTCATAAAGAAACAAAAAAACAGTTACAACGGAGCGAAAAAGGGGTAATTAGGCGAAATTCGACATGGACTTTCGACACGAATAAAAAATAAAACCACAAATCTCCAAACACTCTCGGCATTTTTAGTAAAAAATGGAACCATTGAAAAATCGCTGGGGCCGTTTAAATTCAACGACTTTGCAAATTCTCTAATTGGCTTCGATTAAGAGTTCACAGCAGCGACACGAACGACCACAAATCATGAAAACGTTGATTATTTCAGCACAGAGATACATTTCGTGAATTCATTCTTTTTTTTCCGTCCTTTCGACTCGACATTTCTCTACGTGCAAGAACAAGCTTTTAATACAATCTTCGCAAAACATGTATTAACAAATGCATTCGATCCCATTGAAAACGTAGCGCTGTGCTTGATTAATGGCAAATCCAAAAGTTTAGTCAACCAAGGAAAGCCCGTAACAGAACAAAACCACAAGGGATAAAAAGGTGTACTGTCGCGCCGAAACAGCGTCTGTTAATAAGCAACGGGTTGCGATGCGGGGAGCACGCATTACTGGTAAGGGCGACGTTGACTGCTGGACGATGATTTCCTTGGGGTTTGTCGTAAGGATGCTGGAAGGTCGAGTTCGTGGAGCAGCAGCCGTCACAAATATAGTTTGACGATGAGCATAAAGAGGCCCCACACGCAGCTCGTTAGCCCAACGCCAATAAGCAGAGGCACTTTGTAGTCTAGAAATGAGAATTTCATACCGTGCCGGAAATGGGGTTACTACTTTTCACTCGTTTCCCAGTCTCAACTACTCTTCCTTTTTCTTTCTTTTTTTCTTAGCTTTCATTCGTCTCATTCTATAAATCAAAAATACTTTTCGCTGTCTCAAAAGTCGAGAGAAAGAACGAAATTTCAGATAGCCTGGAATCCGATTTAAAAAAAAAGACTGGTTCACACTAAAGACGCATGCCGTGTGCAGCGAGCATGTGAAGACCAACCGTTCCAGCACAGAAAATTATCGAATTACGTTTCGTCGTTGTTTTCGGTTTACGCAAGAAAGTTTTTATCGAATAAAGACACTGGGGACCAAACTGGGGGCCATCCGATTTTTCGTAAAATCCAGGAACTCGTTCCACGACGACGTGACTTTGTTACACTGGTTAACTATTTCGTTAATAACTTGGCCATTTGAGAAGACTGTTAATCGTTAATCGATTAAGCGCACAGCTACACTTTCAACATTTCTTTTTCATCTTATACAAATTTTACATTTCGTTCTCAACTTTGTCTATTTTTCTCAGTCTCGTACAAAAACGACGCCACAGCTCTATCGTACCTCACTCGTGAAAAGTGTAAAGTACTTACAGCCGTCGCCCGACTCGAGGCGCGTTTGCAGATCTTTTATTTGCGTTTCTTTCCGCTTCACCTCGTGCGACATCGAATCCAAACGCTGTCGGAAATCTCGTAGCTCTCTGCAAGAAAAACAAGCGTTAGTAACCGGGAAAAGTCGAATCTTCGTGTAACATACTTTTGCGCGGCGATGAGGTCGGATCGCGTTTTCGTGAGTTCTTCGGAAATGGCCTGCTTTGCCTGGATTTCGCTTTGCAACGAGCTCTGCAGATTCAGAAGCTCCATCTTATCCAGCTTCTGCGACCTTCGGTTGCGCCAATTCTTGTCCGATATCGCCGAACCGCTTCCAACGCCGCCGACTCCGCCGGAGTGTTTCAGGAACTCGAGCTCCTCCGTCATCTTCGTCGCCAAAGCCTACAATGTTTGTTAGTACTCATTTTCACAGTTTAGAATGACGTAACTTTTGCTGAGATACCGCACCTGCAAATATCCTCTCGCATCTTTCTCGTCGGAGACCCACTGTATGATCTCCGTGATCTGTGCCTCCCACTGCGCGATCGCTTCCTTCTTATTCCTCAATTCCTCGTACTCTTCTTCCAACTGCCGCCTCTCTCCCTGTATCCTATTGACGCTGTCCGTTACATTCGTCAACTCCAGCATGAGTTTCTTGTTCTCTTCCACGAGCATGATCTTCTCTCTTTCGTGGCGCCTGTTCAACTCGTTTATTGTCTCCTCACTATCCGTAATATTCTCCAGCCTCGCAGCGTCTAGTTTGTCCTTGGTCATCTGCACTTCGCGCTCCAGAAGTTCCCTCTTCGCATCGCCCTCGTGCAGTTGTTCCTGAACACTCAGCATGTCCATGTTGAAACGGCTCTGCTGCTGGTTCAAGTTCTCGTTGTATTGGACCTCGAGTTTCTCCACCTCAGCCTTCAACCGGTTTATCTCCTGCGTGGCCAGAGCGTGATTTCCGCTGGTGTCGTTGCCGATGGAACGCTGCCGAATCTTCTCCGTTTCCTCCTGCATCTGCTTGCAATATTCCTCGCTCCTCTCGCGCAACTTTCGCTCCTTGCTCGTCTCTGCCATGGCCTCCTCGACCCGATTCTCCAGCTCGCGACGCAACTTCTCCGCCTTTCTTATATCGTGCCGCAAACTGTCGACTTTCTGCATCACCACTTCTAACTCCTCTTCCTTATCCCGCACCTGCCGCGAGAGCTTCTGCTTTTGCTGGCGCAGCTCCGAGAGCTTGTCCGTCACCTCGGTATACTCTGCCATCGCCAATTTCCGCTGCGTCAGAGCGTCCTTCAACTCCTTGTCCTGAAGTTTCAGCTTCTCCAATGTGTCGAGCTTTTCTTTCACAGCTTCGTCTTTCTCAGTGCGCAGGGTGCGGACCAATTTTTCCAGCTCTCGCAGTCTCGTCAGTTCCCCGTTGTCCATACTACGCAATTCCCGCGGCACTTCCAGCGATTTCAACTGAGATTCCAGTTCTGAAACGAGATGAAATTGAATAAGTTGAATCTTTGGTAGATAAAAACAAAAAAGAACATTTCAGCGTACCGCAATTCCGCTTAGTCAAAGTGTTGATTTCATCTTGGAGTTTTCGCATTGCACTGTTCGAATCCGGCGATATAGTGGGCGACGTATGTCCGACGCAGACCTGATTCTTCAAATCAGCCACGGCCTGCGTCAACTGGGCATTGTCCGCTTCTAATTCTAACACTTTTATATTTTTATCTTTTTGTACATAGGCAGATAGAGATCCCAGGTCCGATATACAACTGAAAAAAGTGCGTTACAATTAAACCGTGTACTCGAAGAGACTCAAAACTAAACATAAAGTTTTGGTGGATGAGTACCTTCCTTGAGTAAAACTGAACCCGACGAATGGAAGATGCAACGCCGAAAAAGCTGAGTTTGCAGAGGGAGGAACGGCGTCGGAACTACGAACGTCGGTGTCGTCGACGTCGAAATTCGAGGTGTCCGTAGGTGAGGACACTTCGGGGATGTAGGGCGCTGTACTGTCACGTATTGTATCCCAGTTGACACCTTCAAACCATGGATGTTTCTGGAAAAAAAGTATGAGGTAAGTGCGCTTCAATTAACAACGTTGATAAGAGTTTTTTAAAATCATCGCGCCATCTGAAGGATTTTTTAGATACCGCCTAATAGAATTTGTATGCGTGAAAATAATAATTTGTGGTCAGTTGACAGTGAGATTAAGTGTCAATTTAAGAAAAGTTCGTCTCATCAATAGCATTATTTGGCGTACGTGATACACTTACTTTATTTATACATTAAAAAATTGAGTCCGATATTTGTAATCGCAAAGAGATGGAACCGTACCTTGAAATCTTCAATTCCATTTTGTCCCAACCTAAATTCCGAGCGACAAATCAATTTTCGCATAAGGTCCTTGGCTTCTTCCGAAATGTCGTATATATCATCCGTTGGAAAATCAAAACAATTCTGAAACAGTGAAATATGCGTTAATTCGGCGTGTTTTATTACGTTGCAAAAGTTCCACGTACAGACTATTTTTAGAAATACCGTACTTTTACCATTTTATTCATAAAGAATGTGTTTTTGCGAAAAGTGGACTTTGCTTTTAAGAGAGACTTTGCCGAATTATTAATACATCGGTAATTTTGGCATGGAAGTCGAGTTGAGAAATTTAGACGCGAACCGTAAAATTTTATCTATTCGTCATCTTGGCAGAATTACAAGGAAATGATAAAACCATAAAAAGTAAAAGTCATGATTTTTATCAACGACGAATTGGTCGGCGCAAAGTAAAAGGTCGGCATGCGTAAAAGCGCTGTTGACACCGCTCACGGAAATTCCGGACGCTAATGATAATGCTCGTCGAGGAGGGGATACCGTTTTATGTAACATTGTCATTCTGCATGAGAGCATCGACTCGATATCTATAGTGCACTTGTCGACCTTCGTGACTAAATAAAAGCAGACTCCCACTCGCTTTAACCGGGGACAACAATGGGAACTACGCGCCGTGGAAAATCTGCTTTTAGAAAGCAGGATTTTTTAAAAATATCGCTCTTAAATACATTTTCACCGACGTCGACCTCATTTTTTTCCTAAACTAGATTAAACTCAATGGTTACATGTTACGTTACACGGACTCGTTGTCGTTTTTACCTTATGGTTCATAATTTTTCCATAAGTTTCGACTAGAGATTCAGCGTAAAATGGAGTTTCTCCATAAAGCATTTCGTACATGCACACTCCCAGTGACCACCAATCACATTCGGGCCCGTATCTCCCCTGTCCATCTTCCATTGCCTGGAATGAACAGAAAAAAGGAACAATATAAAAACCACGCATTATAAAGTCGTTCAATGAGCAACGAAATGAACACAATGTACCCTAAGTATCTCCGGGGAAATGTAGTCTGGCGTGCCAACGGCGACGTTGCTTTGTACCGTGCCATCCTCGAACAATCTGAGACAGGATCCAAAGTCGGCCAGTCTGATATGTCCGTTGGCGTCGAGCAAGACGTTATCGGGCTTGATGTCTCGATGAACGTACCTCAAGTCATGAATAGAGCCTATAGCGAGTACCATTTCCGCTATGTAAAATCGAGCCATGTCTTCCGGAAGCCGGTCTTCAAATTTGCTGAGCAGCGTCAGTAAATCTCCCCCGCAGTAATAATCCATTACCAGGTACTAAAACAATGCCCAAAAGTGAGTGACGCGCAATACCAGAATCACGAATTTTACAAGGAAGTCGCAAGTACCAGGTTATTGTCATCCTGAAAGGCATAATGAAGATTCGTGATCCACCTGCGATCCCCGTACACCAAAACGTCCCGTTCCTCGCGAAAGCAAGCCGTTTCAGCGCGCTTCAGCATCTCCCATTTGTTCAGTATTTTCATGGCAAAGACCTTGTCCGAGCCTCTCATCCTCACGACGCAAACTTCCCCGAACGCTCCTCGGCCGATGACTTTCACGATCTCGAAGTCTTCTCGCGCCAATTGCAATCCCTTGATGCAACTTGCCACGGGTTTTACTGCAAAGAGTCGCAACGTATAAATGCTTGAACATAAGTGTCATTTCGGGTGCTTGAAAGCTCACCAAACTCGATAAAATCGGAAACGGTTTTTTCGCGTCGTAAGGACGAGTTGCAACACTCGTCGTATAGAACTAAAAGGATGTCGATGAGCGTTTCGATGGAGAAGGTGTGACCTGCTCTGCCATCCACCGGACCCCCGACGAACATCGCCTCCAGCTGGCGCAGTCTGCTTCCTACGCCTTTGACAGTTTGGAAAATGTTAGGATTAAATGGTTTTTTTACGGTGGTTGAAATTACGGGTAATGGTATACCATTTATGGAGTGTCCTTTGGGCATGATGTCTGGTGGATTGTGGCTGTAATGATGTGATTGATCCGACATGATTCCTGGTTGATGTAGCAACTTTTTACCACTTTTCGTAGATATTTCCGTCATCGTTGAAAGCAGATCCTGACGATTGATTCCACCGCATTATAGATTCGGTACTGGAAGAAGAAACAAGTTTCAATTAGAATGTGAAGCTTGAATATAAGGAATCTTCGATATTTATTTAAAACGCGGCAAAACGCAACGGAGATCGAGTCTAAAAATAATGCTTCTCGAATTCCCGGCATTCCTCGGGACATTCCGAAAAGAAGAAACGAATTTGTCAAAAACCCGATCGTCCTCGAGGCTTTGTTTTTACTTCGAAATTTGAAATTCGACCTTTACTTTTATTCATCGCCTAATCCATGAAAAAAACATCGAGTCGTGCGCGGAGAAACGAAAAAATTGTCATTATTTATCCTCGAGAGAAAAAAGAAAAAAAAAAGGAACCGCGAGCGACATTTTTCAGAGTCAAGCGCGACGATTCTTCCCAAAATAAACATTTCCTCGTAAACTTCACCTACGTTTGTCACGTTTTGCCTCGGTCGGAGCGCGCGGCGTTACGTCGATGCGAAATTCTGCCGATGCGATTTGCGGATATATAGGCCGAGGGGGGCGACGTAAAACTCGCGGCGAAATCGCGTACGAGGATGGAATTACGTAAGCGCGATCGTTGGAGCAGCCGAAATGTTTGGTACGCAAGGAGCTCGCGAATGAAAAAGGCGGACGTAAAAATAGTACACCGGGGATGAGAGAGAGGAGACGTGCAAGCATGCACGGCACGCGCGTTCACCCTTTCGACGGGCACGCACCGGAACAACAAACAATATGTAGCGCGCGTTTATACTTAGCCACCGCGAGAATTCGCACGACGCAGCGATTTCGCGTTATAACCTTATCGCGTTGTTCGCGATGTCCACCCGCGATATACGTACGCACTACTCTCACTATTTTGCCAACGTCGAACGATGCATTGCACTTCGGGTTATTTAACGGGGGGGTATAAAAAAAGAGATCGTATCGACGTACCTGCCTCGCGGCAGTACTGTTTTCGCCGTTCAATTGTTGTTTATTATGCACAGCATTTGTTTTAACAAAACTCGTATCGCCACATTCAACCCCCCCAGCAATATTTGACCCCCTAGCAAGCCCCGTGAAAAATGGCAGCTTGAAAATAATATCATGGGCTGTCACGGTTCTCGCGATCACGTAGATTCGCGACTTTTAATCTTTTCCTTTCCTTTCCCCTCGCCGAGTTCTCGTTCCGACATACTTTGTCGAGTTTTTTCGAAACTAATCGACGTTCGTTTGCTTTCTACTCTGTTTTTTGACGCTTGGAAAGGTTCAGGGTTGAAGATGAAACTGGGGCAAATGTGTATCAGTTTTGGTTTATTTAAGGGATTACAATTTGATTTTAATTTTTCAAATAACGACTCCAGCGCCATCTGCGCTCGGTTTCCACCATTCAAAGCACGTCTACATTGCGCGAGTTTGCTTTCCCACAAAGGTGTGTACGTCGGTGATTGACGTTTCCATCTTCGTATCTGTGTGCGAAATACATGCGTCACCACACCTCGCACGTTGTCAGTGCATACGTCAAAGTCCCGATAATCCCATAAACTCGAAACCCATGAGAGACGATTGCTGTAAATTTGAAGCATTTATCAGACTCCACTCGACACTTGGTAATTTTTATTATAAGGTTCCGTGATAGAAGCCGAAAATTACGGTACACTCGTTTATTCTAAGTCGTTGGAAACGTAAGCAACGCGTTTATTTGAAATTTTGAGTTTACCTTTGATCTAGTTAAAATAACCGAGAGTTTTTGCATGCAATGCAGTTTTTAATAAGTTTTTACTGAATAGGAAGAAATCATCATTCATTTATAAGTTTTTACTGTACAAATTTACATAATTATAAACGTAATTAAATTTAATCAGAAATGACTCATAAAGTTTGTTATTTTTAGGTAAAAGCTCATAAAAATGCCTGCTTATCACTCGAGCTTCACGAACAACTACTCGAAAATCGGGAACATCGCCGTGTTGCCACTGAAGACGCAATTCCGAGGACCCGCGGTGCAAATAAGCGGAGAAGAGCAGGACATCATCGACGAGACGCTTTGCTACTTCAAAGCCAATGTATTTTTCAGGACGTACGAGATCAAAAGCGAAGCCGACCGAGTCCTCATTTACATTACTCTGTACATAACCGAATGTCTGAAGAAGCTGCAGAAATGCGCGAACATGAACCAGGCGACCAACGAAATGTATTCCCTGGCAAAGTCGAAATTCGACATCCCAGGAGAGGCCGGGTTCCCCTTGAATTCGGTGTACGCGAGGCCGAACAACTCTACCGAAGCTGAGTCGATGAGGCAGTATTTGCAGCAGATCAGGCTGGAGACGGGAACCAGGCTGGTTAAGAAAGTCTACGGAGAAGACGGAAAACCCAGCAAGTGGTGGCTGTGCTTCGCGAAGAAGAAGTTCATGGAGAAGTCGCTGTCCGGGCCGGGCCAGTGAAGATTCGGCGTTGCCAAAGATGGGATTTTTATAAGGATAGATGGATGCAAAAGCTGATGTAGGATTCTCAATTATGTATTCTCAAGGTCGCCGCGCGACCTGGAAAAGTCGGAGTTATTTGTATTTTAATTCGCAACTTCGAAAAACTCGAAATTCTTGTTTTAGATTATTTCGATGTTTACAAGAAGAAGATTGTATTAAATTGTTTCAGAAAATTGTGCAGGCGACCTTGATTCTCAGTTTGTGTATTTCAGCGAAGAAACTGGGTAATGAATTGCGTTTCTTCTTTTCAGGTTGAGAAACGACTTCCTCGGGTGTTCTCGGAAAAGACCAAAATAGAACAGGATGTAGGATTTACTCGACGTTCTTTTGTAAATGTATACGTTTATACTCGACGCCAGGAAATAAATATGGACACCGAATTCATTCATACGACGCGCTCTTTATGCAAGACTTTCATTACCAACCCCGTTACAAATTACATTGTCGTAATTTACCGTACTCGGCATTCCGCTTTCGAAGAAACGGCAATTTTCGAAACAACCGCCCCAGTAAAATCCAAGAACATGCGCAGTGTTAAATGTCACGCTCGTCCTTGAGCGCGAACGTTCAAAAAAGCGTCAAAATCGAATTTACGGCCCCGTTTCGAAAAATTGCCGTTCCTCATAAAATGCCCGGACCATAAAAGGTCCCCGGAACTTGAAAAACCAGCAACTAAATCAAGACGAACTTGAAATAGATTTAAAAATCGCGTCCGATTCCGAGTGTATGGAGCAAGCGCGTTAATAATTTCCCGATGCACGAAAGGGCTGGAAGAAGCTTTCGGAGTGTGGTTATATCGGGTTGATCGGGGCGATTCCCGAGCTCGGCTTTCGAAGTTCGAGCGAATGACGTTTCGAAGTGACGAAAATTCCGGAGCTCGCGACGGAGAGAGGATCTGCAACTCGAGCCATGACAGAGACTCGCGAAGAGTAAGTCGAATGGTCCAAGTACATGTCACCCTTCCCGTGCGGAAGTGGATGATCACCCTTGAAACCAAACTCGTCCGATGATGAAAATTCATCGGCAAATTTGTTTCAGTGGTAGTTATTTAGTGAGAGTCCGAGCCCAGGTGATGAGCAGGGATGACAGTTCCGGTGGATGGGTTCCTCTAAGCGGGGGTGGTTTGGCAAACGTTTCCGTCCGGAGAAGACTCACTTCTGGAGGATCTTCGACGAATGTCAACCTCCAGGTTGTTCCAGCCGCCAACCAAAACCACAGTTCCACCAGTACTTCGCCGCCGGACACGTCGAAAAGAAAACACGAGTATCTGATTTTAGGGAAACGAATGACGGACCAATCGGTGCGTAAACTGCAAGGAATTTAATTGCATTTACATTTCTGAATCTTCCGTACCTTCCGTGTTTCAGATGGTTCTTAGTTGCACGATCAAACAGGACTTCGAGTACAACAGGGTCATGCCGACGTTCCACCACTGGCGCACCGGGGACAAAAGGTTCGGGCTGACCTTCCAAACCACCGCAGACGCTCGAGCTTTCGCCCACGGCGTCGGGACCGCTGTCCAAGAATTGTCGGAAGGTGAATAATCGCGGAGAAATCAGAATCGTACGGTGGTTTCATAAAACGACTTTTTCATTCCAGGCTTCACCGGATCAACGCAATACAATGACCCGGACGACGACGTTTTCATGGTACTTTCGATAAAGCCACGAGTTTCGTAGACGGGATTTTAACCGCTGTATTTTTAGACGCTGAACCTGCCCGTGGAACCTCCGGAATCGAGACCGTCTTCCGAAACGCACTGCACCCTCCGTTCCTACCGACCGCAATGCGTGGACTTCCCGGATTCGCAAAAACCCATTCATTATATCAGCGGCTCGACAGCCAAGCCTACGATACCTTCCATGCATTACCTCCTGGATCCCACGACGGACGCGACCACGGAAAACTACCCCTACGTCCAACTGACGACGCTCAATCACGAGTACTTGTACCCCGTCATCGAAAATCACAAAAAGGGAAAGGACGGAAACAATGCGATCGGTTCTTTGAAGAAACCAGAGATCGTAGATTCGCAACCAACGAAGAAGACCGAGTACCGGAACCTCCGGCTACGGTGTAAACATTGCCACGAGCTGTACAACGAGCAGCAGAATTCGAGAGGCTCTTGCGAGTACGCCCCGGACTGCGTGAAACAAGGCATCGACACCGCGTCCTGCATCGCTTGCGCCCAGTGCATGCTCTACCATTGCGTGAGCGACTCCGACGGCGATTTTCCCCAAAACCCTTGCAGGTCAGCGGCGCGTTGTTTGTAGCTTTTTTCAATTTCCCGGATAGCCGAACGCGTCGTTTTTTCTCGATGTGAAATTATTGGGGTCTACAACATTTAAATTACAATCATTGTACAATGTTTGGTGATAATGTTTTCTGGGTTGTAGTTGCAGCGCTGAGGAAGGCTGCGGTCGTCGCTGGTTTGGGCTGGCGCTGTTATCATTGATCGTTCCTTGCCTCTGCGTGTCCCCTCCGCTGAAGGGGGTTTACTGGTGCGGTACGAGCTGCGGCCTTTGCGGAGGAAAACATCACCCAATGGAATAACTGGGAGAACCCTTTGGTACCTCTGCGCCGTTCTTTGTCGGATCCGCGCGCTCCATGCCCCGACGGAACGTCGTGGCCAACGTGTACGAAAGCCACGATTTGAACGTGGGCCGGCACCAGAGGTACCAAAGGGACAGACAGCTTCCGGTGCACGCGCTCTTTCATCAGCGTCACCTGTAAAGCCAACGATCCTGCTGTTGATTTTTCAGTTCCGATACTTCCAAGTTTCATTTATCCGATTTTCCTGTAATTATTCAACTGTATGTATTTTCGCTTGGGTGTAAAATACTGGTCTTTTTCGACCAAACGGCGATAAACTTTTCCCGGGAAAATATGCGTTGCCTCTTACGATTATGCATTTTAATTTTCGTGACTTTCCCTTTAGAAAAGCCCACTGTAAAACCGTACTTGTAAGATGTATTGTAATTGTGTAAAAAAAAAAACTGCGAAAAGTAGCGATGATAATGTTTATACCAGTAACGAATAATTTTTTGTACATTGCGAATACTAATTGCCGTGATGCAACGCATTTAGTATCTGCAATACTGAAATGAGACTTATGCATTTACGCATTTCGCATTCAACTGCAGGAGTGTTGGAAGAGCTTTTTTTGTGTTCTCCGAGTCGAGAAAATTTTATTCTTTAAAGTCTGACGATGTACCAAAGATTTTGACGCTTTTAAGTTAAAGCTATTTTTTAGAATAATTTATAATTTTTATATTTCGTCGTAATCTTAAGTTACCGCGTCGTGTTTTGTACGCGTTCAACCGCGAGTTTGAAATGTTCAAATGACTGTTGTAAAATTGTTTAAATTAACCGGGGAAGCCAGCAAATTTCAATGTTGAAGATATTTAACTGTCCTAAACGGATCGTGCGTAGAATTTGAAGACACCGTGTATCGACATTTTGTGTAACATTGGCGAAAATGAATCTTGTCAAAATTAGGAAAATCAACCGTTTCACGAATGTGAGTAACAAATTGTCTCGAAAATGTCCATCGCTGGTAATAATGCAACGCAAGATCGATCCCGCGATTTCAGGCGAGATCGATTTCTCTGTTTATATGTATAAAATGTAGCGCACTTTGTTGTACATGAGAAATTGCATTACGAATTGTATTCAATTGTTTGCATTTTCAAGCTTCGAAACCGCACATATAAAAATGCGTACATCCAAGGCACAATTTTTTTACGCTTACAAAGTTAGTATGTTACTTGTATATTTTAATTAGATTCCTTTGCTCGGCAAAAAATTGCGTGATTGTGATTTGATTCTAGAAAGGTTCTTTCACGAGTAACGATGTTTTTGTAATTTTTATGAATTGAAATACTAAAATTAAGCGCTATCGCGTAGGTGTAATATGTAATGCATGTATTGCGCCTGTATTATATAAATATATAAACGAAAGAACACCACTTGATGTATGTACTAATATTATCTGTACAATAGCACGTGTAAAATGTTTAAAAGTGTAATATTTTATGAGAACGAACTTTGAGATTGATGCTTGCAAAAAAACTAAGATACTAAACAGCGAATAGAAATAATTTTGAAAAAGAAAAAGGCGTTCGGAACATTAACAGTTTTTTCTCGGTACTTCATGCGAATGTAGAAACGAATGAAAAAGTCTTATGCACCGGAAGCGCAATATTGCGTTACGTCATATTTTTAGAACTTTTTCATTTGTAGAAACGGCGTCGAGTTACGATCACCGCATCCATTTCTAAAATAAATTTCATTCGTTTTATAAATTGTGTTCTATTAGGCAATCTATTTTCATATAAAAATTGTGGGTTCGGTGATTTTAACTGGACGTCCCCTCTTGGGAATTCATGACGTGAAACAACTGCACACAAATCTATTTTAGTTACAAATTGTGCTCGGACAAGATCGGAATGATTTTATATCGATAACTGCTGATAACATTAAAAATATAGGTAAATATTACATGGAACAAAAACTCGTCTTTGACTGTTTACCACCTACTTCCGTTCTTACATTACTACACGACTCGATTTAAAACATTTACTATTTATTAAAGTTTATCGCGTTCGATTTATGTACATTCACGAGTTTCGAGAGTGAGTTTTAATGAGGAGTCGGCTTGTGTCCATCCACGTAAAAATTCCTAGTTATTTTGGGTAATTCTATCTTGATGCCTTCCAATTCTTTTGACAGCGTTATTTGACAGCCTGAAAAGAAAGAGCCATGTTTAATTTCTGAATAAATACGGTCGAAAGTTTTCGAGTCTGAGATACCTAATCTCGAATTTTCTTTCAAACAAGGCGCTAAGTCTAACAAATCTTCCTCCTCGTCTTTTGCAGTGTCGAGTTTGCCGAGGTAGTCGTAATCTACGTAAACGTGGCACGTCGTGCACGCCAGTGAAGCCTCGCACGCTCCTTCCATTTCGACGCCATATCTATGTGCCAGGTACAGCAAATTGTCACCTATTTTTCCTCTGATTGGTACTTTGTTGCCGTCTTTGTCTATGAAAATCACATTCACCCTAAAATTAAAAAAAGGTTTGTTAATAGATCGAAAACGTGCTTAAAAATTAAAAACTATATTTAAATTTAAGACGAAAGGTTATTAATGACGAAAAACTGCAAATTGCGAAGTATAAACCGATAAAATGCAGGTTAGAAAAACATCGTTTTACCTACACTTCATCTTCCGATTTTGGGTCTTGAAATTCGTATTCCCCGTGCGAAAGCCCTGAAAAAGCAAGGGAATTATTGTTGTTGTTTATTTTTGAACAAAAACAAATCGACTTGGAGCATTCGAATACTGCGCGCCGAAAATGAACGTTTTAATTGCAAAAAAAGTCGGACAACTTACAGTTCGAAGTAAATAATTGCCGGTGAAGGTATTTCTTTACATGACCTGGCAGGAGGCATTTGCGATTTATGCTTTTCGTCAACCTGAGTGACCTTAATACAAATGTCATTTTCGCTTCGTTTTATTGACAAACCTTGAATTTCGAGGTTATGTATTGTTGCGAAATGTCACGTGTCGTCGAAGCACGGCATTGGTGCTCGTAAAACGCGGGAAAATGAGCGCGAGTTTTTTAAATACGACCTTCCGATCACCCTGGAACTTTTATTTTCAGAAACTGTATCGCTATACTTAGTCAATTGACTTTGACTTGATAATAAACGAATATTTTATACTTCTAGAAACTTATTTTTTTATTTAGACTGTTTACAAATCATTCTTTCTTAGTATTAATCGAGAAAAATAATTTCTCGTAACTAAAAATACGTCCCTTTTTGATCGCAAAAGCCCATGAGAATTTCTTTGGGTTCGGCGCCCTGAATTGGTTTCAATGCGCTTTCGGCTGGTTCCACAGATTCCAAAGATAGACTCACGTAGTCCAGAACTGCTCCTAATTTGATTCTTTTCTTGTCATATAATTCGGACTCGTACGTCGTATCAGATGAGAAGCTATTTTCCGTCACTGTAATATGCGAAACCGACGATTTCTGCAAACGTGCGAACAATTTTTAATTATAATCCATTGGAATCTGACATGGGGGCGTGACGTACCACGTGACTTATGCAATATGGCTGCTCTAAGAATATAGTTCCCATCGCAGTCAACGAAAAAATTAGAATTTTGCTAAATTATGTATATTAAAATCGATGAAATTTGTAAATGGTAAGGTTCCAATTTTTAATTTTTTTAAATTTTCTAAAAAAAACTATGTGTTTCCAAGCAGGAGTATATTTTTTAAATAGTTCCAGGCAGCGCCACCAGATGTCATGGTACTAATGTCAGATTCCAATATCGCGATTTACCTGCAAGTTTCCGGGCTGTATATTAATCATTGAACAAAAAAGGATATGGAACGGTAGTATTTTTGGGACCAAATGGTACAGGGTTATTTTATTTTCACGATTTATGCTTTGATCCGTAAATAATGCACGAATTTCGGTGGTCGCGGTGACTTTCGAGATCGCGATATTATTACGGATTAGACATGAATCGTAAGAAACAAATAAAATTATACCATTTGTTCACCAAAATAGTACCCTTTCATGTACTTTTTTCTCTTTCATAATTAATATTCAGCTCGGAAACTTGCATGAGTGTCCTTTTCTCATTCTGGCTTTGTCTCTTTCTAAAAGTGAGAACAATTTTGGAGTCATGTCCTCCATTTTTTTTTCTAAGCACTCCCTCGATTTATTGGGGTGAAATTTCACTCGTAAGGAATTTAGAGGGTAATTGTAACGCTGAATTCCAAAGCTGAAATTCATCACCACATAAATCCGTAAATTTTCTGCAGTTTTAATTAATTTTTGCTTTTCAATATTTTCACTTTTCTCGTATTATTTACCGCATAAAATGTTTTTTAAGACTTGAAGTAAAAGCTTCTATTCTTTTTTTAAAATTTGCCAAATCCATGATGACATTCCAAAATTGATTCTAATTAATTTCTTTTGTCTTATTTTCAGGAAAATTAACTCATCTCATCCAAGCTCTTTGTTTGGTGGTAGAGCCGGATAAATCCAATGCAACTGATTCAAAGAAAAGCGCGACGCAATGAAATATTGTAATATGAAAATTTGTAAATAGTAATTATAGTCTGAATATTTGTGTAAATCAATGGAATTCGTATAAGCATTAGATATGAATGAAATTGCATTACTCGAAGAAATCACAGCGCTTTTTTCAGATCGAACGTGAAAAAAAAGAAATCAAGAATTCTATTTATATATTTGTTATGTATATCCTCATATTTTTGGGTCTTCGAAGAATTACACCAACACGTACAAATATATACAATGTAAATTTTATAAAAATAGACGACCGCAACGAATGACTTATACATGTACGCGAGTTTAATAACAAAATAAAGCAGCATCAATGTTCTACAAACATTGCGAACGAATAAATGTAAGACTTGTTTCACACACCGTAATGTTACAAATACCCATTACTGCGACAGCGTAATAAATGCATTTGCTATATAAAAATTATCCAGATTTGTTATTAACGGCAGTAATATATTTTCAGGACTTTCAATCGTGATTACTTATAATGTGTATGTACTTTTAAAAATTTAGCCCAATAAATATGGATCACAATTTCAGTCGCAATACGCAATTTCTCTTAAGGCACAGTTTTCGTATCAGTAGAATATGAACAACGAAACGATTATGGAATTTTCCATTCATTTGCAAATTCATCAACAAATCTAATATTACTTCATCTTTGTTCCGCATTAAAATATTTTTCTTTGCAAATAATTATGCGATTCGTCAACAGCCTAAATCGATAAATTTCTCCAATATTGATTTATGCTGACCAAGTATGAAATTGTATAAAACTTATAACTATGATACATCCATCATTCAACAACTCTTTAATAACATAATTTAAATGTAAGTTATTTTAAATTATATTGCAAAATTTGCCAATGAAAAAATGTGATGAGCCTGGAACTACGAAAACGCATCAGTTGCAACTAATTAAACAATAAATTAATCTCTTCGCATGTGAGCAAAGAGAACAGCTCATAAAAATGCAATACTGCTATTTTCAAAAATCTATAATTGTGATGCTTAAGATCTCCAAAAATCATTGCGTGGCTCCGCACATTGTGCACACTTGGTTTTGGCTGAAAAGAAAAAAACATTTGGGAATATAATTTCAAGTATAAACCGATAAATTGATTATACGAAAACCGTATACCTTAAAAGTTCTTGCAATTTCGTTTGAAATTCATTGCAGAGTTTGGTCTCGGCAGCTAACATTTCGTCGCGTTCGCGGAGCTGTTGTCTCAAATGGTAAATCGTGTCTTCCAGAGCTTCGAAAATTGCCTAGACAATGAAACAATTTACTTGACAGTTATCAAAGACTACAAAAGTTTTACAATTCCAATAGTACACTAACTCTGGATTCTTCCACCGTATCGGAAATAGCAGGAGGTTCATCCAGACAAAAGAATTCTCGAACGCAAATCGAAGATACTAATTCAGGCGTCGTCAAAAGTCCGTTAACGAATGTTTGAAGACCGTTTATTCGCTCCTCCAAAAAACTCGGGGCAAAGTTATCCCCCAGCCATTTTTTCCTTGGAAGGGACAAATGCGATATCGACAGTTTTTGCTTCTTCAGTTGCGAGAGAAGACGAAGGAAATCTGTGTACCTCCTAAAAACAAACCAACAATCTCCGTTCTTGAATTCCACGCGCAGCTTGTACACCTGAAGAAACAGAGTTTACATTAATTACAAGCCAATCAGTTTTCTTCCAAAATCCACGGTTATTTTTTACTGTGAATCTGGCTCTTTCTTCCATGACTTCGTATCCAACGATGGGTATTCGGAGATGTTCCGTGATAGTTTCCGAGTTTCCATTTGGGCTGCTGGCTTGGGAATAATTGAAGCGTTGAACCGTTAAGGAATTGGAGTGGCTCGATCCATCGGACTCGGGGCTGTCAAGGGCACGGATGGAACTTGCCTGGGAACTTTTTGCTTTGCTGATTGCCAGGGTAACTTCGCTCACGCAGCCAGCGCCTAAACCCGAACTGGACATTTTTTTCCTCTGCCAAGGCGCTGAAAAGCATACCAAAATAAATGAATAACAGTTTCTCAACATTTTTCTACTGAAAGTTTCGGTGTAAACGATCGTACTTTCTAGCGCAAACTTTATAATACGATCCTGAACCGTAATGAGATTAAAAAATTGCTTAGTTATGTAACGTTAAAATTAATGACAGTCGAGATTTAGCTGGAATAGAATTTGATTGATTTTTGAATGGGGAAATAAAGACGGAATAATAATTTTACGAGAAATAACTAACCTTTTAATAAAAACGATGAAAACAATCAATCGACGCGATGAATTAAAAAGAGAATATTCATTGGAAAAGTAAAAACTTCTTTACGTGTAGCTTCCATTTTTCGAATGGAATGGAAAACATTTAAGACTATTTCATTTTTTGTAACAAAAAATGAAATGAAACAAAATAAAGTGACAGCTGTTTCGTTGCGTTGGGAGGGGAGAGAGTACAATGTTTTTGTGTACGGTGTCATAGATCGGGCAACACTGTTTCGGAGCTACACTAGGTGAAAAGAGAACGCAACAATTGAGAGAAACAGAGACAAAACCATGCATTATGCACTTGCGACGTTGCTGAAAACCAAGCTGTGGAATGTGGATTGAAGATAGCTTCGAGTTGCAATCTTTTAGTAGCTAACTTCATCGCGCAAGAACTATCTTAAAAATGGCCGCTTTAACCCGCGTTTTTTCGAATGCGACAACAAATGTGCGTGTGGCCCCGTTCTCCGGGCGCGAGAGAGAGGTGATGTTAACAGCCTCTATATTTTCTTGTTTGATGGGCACAGGGGTCTTCTAAACGTTCCAAATCACATCTTCAAGAGGTTCCGTTTCATTGCGCGCCATAATCTCGCTTTGAACGTCGAAGCTCTACAAGACGTTCCCGCATCGTCTTGTACAACATTTTTCGGGAACTTCTTCAAGACGCTCCTGCCACCTACATTAGCGGCCTTTTCCCCATCTTCAAGATGTCTTGAAGATGTTCCCCTGCGATTTTGGAACATCTTGAAGACGTTCCCGATTTTGGGCTGGAACGTGTTTTAGATGTCTTGAAGACGGTTTCGTGTTCTTTGGGCAAAGATAACTTTTTTTCTCTTTCGTATATTCTCACAAAATGACACGAAATTCAAAACCCGAAGATCTCACAATTTGAATTTCGCGCTGTTTCCATTCCACATAGTCTCGTCGTCTGCTACACTTCTGCGACTATTTGATTGTTGTCAAATTAATTAAACGTGCACATTATTCGCTGATAAATAGGAATAAATTGCAACATTAAAAACTGCGAATTTTTTGTACAACGTAAAAATGCTTTTAAAATAACTATTTTATTCAATTCCAAAGATGCTTTCTATAGAGAAATTTTAACCCAAATCGTAGCGTATTTGTAAAGAATGTGTCATTCGCACCGAATCGTGTACACGATCTTCGGG